>CM030370.1:161701367-161992578 GCA_003604175.2 Clonorchis sinensis
CTTTTGTACTTCGCTGCCAAGTCATTGTTTGACCTCTCCTGGCTCGTTTCCACCCTTCACATGGTTGTGCGAAAAGAACCCTTCGATCGACTGGCATACGGAGCACGTAGCCAAAACAACGCAACTTATGCAGTGTGATCAATTCATCTATCGTAGGCGAGTTATTTCTTCAGAATACCATTAGACGTATTTAAGCATTTCTGATCCCATGTTCCCACCAGACTCCGATGACATCAATGGTCAAACACTGAAAGTCTTTTGACGTCCTCGGCGCGCAGCAGCCAGGTTTCTGGGCTGTATAGAAATATGGATCGCACCGCAACATTGCAAACTCCATCGTTGACGGATAAGCTGATGTCACGCCTACGTCGCAGATGACGCAGGTTCACAAAGGCTGCTTTGCAGTTCCAAATTCGGATGGAAACATCATCTTTCGCGAGACCACTGGGACTGACAAACTTGGGTAGACAGACTTGTCTACTACCTCAAGCGGCTCATCCGAAAGCATGAGGCTAGGGTCAGAACCTATCCAGTGAGGTGAGATGGCTCAGTGGTTAGAGCGCGAATTTACTGACCAGTAAGTACGTGGTTCGAACCCGACATCTGGTTCTCGACTTCTCCTGTCTAGGCTTGGGCAATATCCGTTGGCAGTATCCCAGCCCTCGTGCTTCCTTCGGGTGGCATGGCAGTTAGGCACCGAAAGGGTGCTACAGCTGAACTACTTATCCAGTCTTGCAGCAGCACTTTACACTTTGCAGGTATGAGGTGCATGCTAAACCATGACGTAGAATTATTTAGATTATTTAATATTGTTTGCATCACCACAGCATCAGATTCAAGAAGAGCCATGTCGTCTGTGTACTCGATACCTGTGAGTGGACGCCCCGGGAGAACTTCGACCCCACAGTGATTAGAGGCTGATGGCGAGCCTTCCGTAACCAGATCAATGACGAAGTTGAAGAGGAAAGGTGTAAGGGGACAGCCTTAACTGACACCACTCGATGTGGTAAACTCAGACGAGAGATTCCAGTTGGACCTTTACACGTCCGCGGCCGTTGGCGTACAGCGCCTTGAGGGTCGAGAATTTATGGGGACACCTTTGCCTCATAGACACTGCCATAATGCCTGACGGTCCCCAGAGTCAAAAGCAGCTTTAAAATCAAGGATCACAACCATTGGTGGTTGCTGGAAACAGTGTCGCTGTTCCAGAACCTGTCGGAGGTTGAAAATGTGATCGATGCATCCTCTTGCAGGATGGAACTCAGCTTGGTTTTCGCGGATCTGCATCTCCCTGTGTTCAATCATGACTGTACGGCAGTGAAGCATCGGTGTTAAACACTGATGTCATGCTGTTGATTTTTTAATCAACCGTCGAAGGAAAAGACCAGAGAAGACCTTCGATGCCACAACTATCAAGGCAGATGGCACGGTGGTTTTCACACAACTCGCGTCCCTTTTTTGAAGATAGGAATAACTGCGAGCACTTTCTCTTCTTTCTCGGTCTTTCCTTATGCTCTTCACTCTCTAGCGTTTGAGGGATTTGAGTGCGCCATCGTACATGTTACCTGCTGATATGGATTCCCTGGCATTAGTCAGCACTGGCGATCTCAACGGTATCCAGTGGTCTTTTGATTGTTTCGGAGAAGTGTTGTGTTCGACGAGAGATGGAGTGCAGAGACAATCAGAATGAGAATGGAAAAGACTGAAGGCCCAGAAGCTAGGCTTTATTCATCCAAAACTTTGACACTGAGAGCTGAAACGGAAAAAGGTGATTTGGCAATAAACGATGAAACGTTTGAAAAACAGAGCAACTATACAACACTGGCATCCACTCACACAAGTTCCTAGACTCCCGATGCGGTGCAGCTGGATAGGGATTACATACATTCTGGGAAAGGGAACATGAGACAACAGCTGTAGTTGGTTATCGGTGCGTTTAACGCTGATTCTGAATTATCATGCTGTTTCGTAGCCAAGTAACTATTAAGTCGAGCGATCTTAGCCCTTACGATGGGGGTTGTTGTGCCACGGGTCTCTTCTAAGTGGATCAGTCTTGCGCGTTTTTAAGGGGGAGGATCAAGTAGCTGTTAACCAACTGACGGAAAGGTGACTCTACAGCAACGCAGTAATGAACAGTTGCGACAAAGACCGACAACCACGACTAGGATAACACTCACCTATCGATGTTATTTGCTACTCTTGTGTTAAGCTGAAAGGTCTATCACCTAAATAGCAAATCACCGAGACAAGTAGTAGTATGTCTAAATATTGGCATCTCGAGTGAGTTTATTGAATGTTGATCAGATGTCAGTTGACTTGTTCGCTAAGCTTGGGGCACAGACCAAATACCACCAGAACAGTTGGTAGCTTATTACGTGAGGTTGTGAGGAATGCATTGAACATTTGTGTTTTTCTTGAATAGACTCATTTCAGTGTATACAGTAGAGCGAGCCGCTCATTGCAATGAACAAGTTTGCTATTTTCCAAGCTGACTTACTGCCAACTTCCTGTGGAGCTGCTTAATGGAAAGCACGTACAGGCATGGATCTCTGCCTTATCACTGTAGGTCAAAACAAACGGATATAATCTTAGCATAGCACTTTCAGAACCCTTGTAACTTAATGATCGGAGCCTAGCTTGTTAGTCGAGAGTGAGACGATTCCGAAGACAGAATAAACGACTGAGTCTCCAATCGGTCAATTTTGAGGTTCAGTTGTTGCGAACGCGTCCAGGAAGCAAATGAAAGTTCAACTGATACTCTCGGCATGGTTTCCGAAGCAGAATAGATGAATTTTTTGAGACATCGAATGCCGGTCTTGCTTAGAATGTCATCCATACGCCTAGCCGAGTTATTATGGCATGTTATGCCATGGTTATACCATGGTTATGCTATGCAATGATGCGAACTCAGGATAACTAGAGCCAATTGGCTGTGGTGTGGTTCCCATGGCAGGACAAACGGCTCGTTTTGGTGTCACACATACAACTTGAGCCTGGAGAGGTTCAAATGAGTGTCTGTGGTGTGGTAGTCCAGACTTGTGATGATGACTTGCCATATAGCTGGTTTCCGTGATGCTAACGCAAGAACGATAAGACAATTCGCTGTTTGGCTGGTTGCGGACTCAGCAGTCTGGCAACAATCGATTCCACCGTGGTTGACTTCAATTGGTGGTCTATGTTCGGTCGATCCATTGGAAACAGTAACTTAACCGCATGTGCGCACGTTTTGAACATTGCCTTTTTTGCGCGCCTGAAAGGACTGCGGTACGTCCGTGTGAAAAATACGTCTGTACACATACTACTAAGTGGATCACCAGTAGCGAGAAGACGGAGCAGTCATTCTACTTAGCAGAGCTTATTCCAAACCTGGCTTATCACCCACGGCTGAAGTGGCAGTCTGATCGGGTTGTTTGCTTCCAGATAGAAATAGGCGGCTGTTCAAAACCAAAGCGGGCAAATTGGCATTCTGTGATAATCTCCAACCGCACTTCGGGTTTTTTGACAAGGCCTTTAAAAGTAATGTGGTAAAACGTAGGGCTTAGTTATGTGAACTGCAGGCTTGTTCAGCTAGCTGCTTTCTGCGAGTATTAGTCGGCTGAATGCGACGCTTGCCCATCTGTTTGGCCGAAGTTTTTATTTGACCAAAATAATGTAACTAATGTGGGTCAAGACACAATCGACTATTCTGGTGTAACCGATGTCACAAAGTGGGATTCAACTTAATCCTCATTAGTATCGACTGAAATTCGTAAATACAGTAGCTCCTGATGATATCTTTTGTGATTGTTTTTCGCTTTACAAGGAGATATGCACTACTAAAATGGGATATTTTACCTCTCGATTGCCGCTCGAATGTTCCTCGTTTTTTTCCCCAGTTAATTCTTACCATAAGCCGTGGAACAGCGGGGACAGCATGTTCTATTTAATCCCCGTTCGCGCATCCACCGTTGGTTCAGGTTAGATCTCCAAACAAGTTATAAGTGAACTTCACGTTTGCATTCTCTAAAATTTGTGCAGCTCAAGGACTAGCTCAGTTCCTATCTGGGTCGATGTATGCCCCCCCAGAAGCAATACGACCAAGGACTGCTGCTGATGTGCTGGTAGTACCACGCTGATCTTGTAGACCATTCTGTTCTTGGAAGTTCATCCTGGTGTGACGGTGGATACTACTGATGAGGCATGCGAGTAGCATGTCTTCTCGTAAATCCGCTTCGCGTCTCTTGAAAAGTTAGATCTATTACGGAATTTGCGGAATCGCTTTGTAACATTTGCTTGCATTTGAGTAACAGTCAGTGAATATCCAGGAGAGTTCAGGAAGACGCGTTCAAGGAGAAGATGGATATTCAGTTTTGTAAACGAGATGCATATGAGAGTTTTACTCCCCTGTCCAATAGTCTGCAACTGTTAAGTTGGTGTTTCTCTAATAAACAACTCCGCGGCGAAAGCTTTCTTCCCTTCTCTGGTAGCCACGAGCTTACGTTGTTCAAGTAGTCTCATCACGAAGCTTTCTGTATGTAAATGCGTACTTCCGCGAAACCGTTAAGCTAATTCCTATGGATAACCAGCATTTCCTTATTTATGGGAGCAAAAATTTCGCTCTCCCCTGAGGAAGGACGGGCCGGAAGAGAGTGCTCTTAAAGGTCGCCCACCCGATTCGTAAAAGTCGGCCTTCATCGGAGCCAATTCCCTTGTAGCGGTCACTCACTAGATCGCGTCACAAACACTCAAAGCACGCAACAATTCCTGTCCCACTCGTAACCTAAGCCGACAACGTGTACACTACAAATTCCCATGAATTTTTGTGTACTCGTCTACCGCCTGCATCACGCGCCAGGCTTACGAACTTCAACCACATCAGGTCCAACTGTACTCATGTTAGCAAACACGAATGGACACCCGTCTCTGCACACTGCACACAATAAATAGGCATACAACTCGGTCCAAACACAATTGCGCGCACAGGACAGCAAGTCAACCGAGCTCCACAAGTCCTCACGAACAACTACGGAACATGTGTGGCAGCTATAGTGCAGACAAGACATGTCCAGCGTCCGGAACTTCACTCAGGAACTCTCAGCAGTTGTCGTCAAAACGATAAGTCAGTTTTTGGCTTATGTCCTTCTTGCATTGTATTAATTTTTATCGAGTGCACATAACTTTTGTAATCATCATCATTCAGGTAGAACAGATATTTTTTTACTGCTTGTCACCGGATAATCAACCTGATTACGTTACAACCAGATCACCAACACATTTGACCCGCTCAATGTGTGCTATGATTTGCCAGTTTACATTCTTTTTCATTTTATGCCTGAAATACCGTCGGGCTGCTGGCTCAGATGGACTTCCACCAGCAATAATCAGAGACGGTGGTATGTTGTGACTTGACAAACTTGTTTGAAAATGTATAGAGACGAGAATGTAGGACTCGTAATAATCACTCATCGGAACACTTTATTTATTAAAGGTGTCTGGAGCGAATGTTTCAACCTTATGGGGATAAGCCTCACACCCGCCATAACAATTGGGACGCCCAACATAGGCATATGACACGCAGATTCGTGTGCATCATACGCGATTTCGACCATACTGTGACGCATCGCGCACATCTTTACACTACGCCAGATGCCTGGATGGCGCCAAGTACACATTCAACTGAAAACTTGACTTCAGATGGGCATATGACGCTATTAAACAGAATTGAGCACTTAACAAGGGTCTTGAATTTTGCCAGTCTAGTTTTCACCCATCAGCCTTACTCTTCTGGTGGGGTTAGGGTTTACAATAAGCCATCCAAACGTTCTTTCCATAACTAGTTCGGTTCGCCAAGGTCACTCTTTTTCATAACAGAGGTAGAAGAAAGGGGACCTTCATTGGAACATCTGGATTTTATAGTATAAAAAAGCGTTCAGCTGTAGCACCCTTTCGGTGCCTAACTGCCATGCCACCAGAAGGAAGCACGAGGGCTGGGGTACTGTCAGGTTGCCCAATCCTAGACAGGGGAAGCCGGGAGGCAGAGGTCGGGTTCGAAACGTGGACATTCCGGTCAGTAAATTCGCACTGAGCCATAGTAGTACAAACTTTACCTGCGCCAGTGCTCAAAATCCTGAAAATTCCAACCCTAATCGCCTGTTAAACCTCGGTGTGGATAGAAGCCCTCGGTTAATGTGAATTGTTTTTAGATCTGACCCCATGTGATTTCCAGGTTATTTGTGAAAATCCACCGCAGTACTGTGTGTTCTAAACAAATGGGGGTTTCGAATTTATAAAAGATTCCAAGCCATCAACGGAGGTATCGTGTGTAAGTTTGTTTTTACTTTCGTTTTGAGTGATATGTGATGTAGATATCGCAAATCTATCCATACAAAGTGAAGAAACTCATAAAACATGACGACTTCAACTGTTGCTATTAATCTGAAAGCTAGAGCTTCTGCTAGATCAAAGGTTTGAACAACGACAGAGCTAATCAAGGTTTTGTGGTCGGAAGCTGAACGGGGCACAAAAGAGTAATGCACTACTCATAAGGTTGCTGAAAATTCCTCGACAGCCCAAGACCGGTTTCGCCCTTTTTGGGGCTCATCAGGTAGGCGCAGTCCCCGAGTTTCCGTCAACCTTATCTTCTACTTTAAACTAAATTGCATAAAAGAGTCCTTTTAGGACAGAAATGTCCCGATTAGGAGAAGGAGTTAAGTTCGGTCGGATTCTCACACTGTCCGAAATAGCAAGCTGTCAACCGGGCACACCACTCAATCGGCAGCGTGCTAACAGCTCCCTTGCAGGTAGGTGTGTAACAGAGTAAAAACACGTACTGTTGAATAGAACATCATATTGTATTACATACAATACTGAACACGACAAAAAACGATACACGCTCAGAGAGACGGTCATCGAACAGAATACGAGAAAGTTTTTAACCCCATAAGTATTCACTGAAAAAATATTAGATCAGTGCGGCTGATGGAGAAGGACTTCTCCGGATGCTTGTGAGAGCCCTTTTTTGTGTGTGCATGTGTGCGTGTGTGTGTGTTTGTGTGGCATAACAGTATCAATAAAACAAAACAACAATAGTGCTAATACCAATAGGCCAACCAGGGTATGTATACCTATTCTGACTTGGTTCAACCTGGAATGTAGTTTCGGGGGGGGGGGGCTGATAGGACAGAGATTCGTTTGTGTAGGATTGGTCACAGCGGGAGAGAAACAAACAAACGTAATTTGAAAAGTCGCTAGGGAAGCATATTGGTTCGCTAGTTGCGTAATTTCCATAGGCAGAATAAAGCGAACTTAAAGCAGAACCAGCTGACACGGTTTTTTCCTGTTGAAAACATCCGACTGGTTGGTTTTTTGAAAGTGACGGCAGCCTGGATTACAGAACAACAGAAAAACTAGTGTATTTTATTGATGAAAAGTTACAGTGGGTTGTTTTTCGTAAGAAAGCAGAATGCCCCCTCCCCCCATTGGTTTGGTTGTGAAAACGCAATCGTCTATCGAATCCGCGCTGATATGCCAGTGAACAGAGCCCTTGTTTGGGTGAGTTGCTAGCAAGCTTTGTGTTGGAGAACAGAAAAAAATGCATTTGGAAAATAAACAATAAAAGAAGAATTGATTGTTTCGTCTAAAGACCATACGAGTGAAATGATTTGTGCACAAGATCCATCTGATACATCTTGCAATGTTGGAAATATTAGTGATGGATATCAGGAAACGGTACTTTAGATGGGGGGGGGATTTGGGGTTGGGAACCACAACTCGATTGGATGTACATTATTCTTTAGGTTCTAGATGAAGAAAGAACGGTGTTCCAAGGGTGACGCCAGAAGTCAGTGGTTGCCTAGAAAAGGAAGTTTTGTGTTACATGTGGGCAAGATGAATACTGCTCCCAGCCGTGTAAAACGAATATTACTAGGAAATAGCAAGGGTCAACCGGTTTTACTCTACTTGGTTGTCCGGACTGAGTAATTCGACGTGCCGATGAATGCGGGCTGCCAGTAGACACGAAGTGGATACAAACATTGGTGATGGAAAGACGACCGTGCCACATCTGAACCGAGTTTGCTTCGGTCAACCATGCAAAAATGCTGTTTTTTGTGGATTTCTTGATTTACAGGAGGTCCCAACAAGTGCCTGGTACTTGGAAGACTCATTTGGCATCCAGTTACACAGTTCATACGAAACAAGCGTCAAGGTTGAGCGTTCATGACCTCGTTTCAGTTTGGACCTCGAGGAATAGTTCCGGCTGTGGCCAACATCCGGAACAGTAGCCTCCGCAACGACCCACAACCAACTGTCCTCCCTGAAACAGACAGAAAACAATGAGAAATGAGTAAGAAATACACACAGAATTGTTTGTTGCTCAATGAATTATCCAAAGAGTTTGGGAAATTACAGAAATGGCAGGTTTTAATGAATTATTTGTTGTCGAAATCAGCAAGAAATGTACGTTATATATAATCTTTCCATCAATACATCACCGGGTTGCTAGATATGACCAACTCGCACAACCATCGTATGCGGTTTTATCCGGAGAAACCTGCTTATAAAAGTCAAGCTTGCTATCGCCAATATCCCACAAACTATCATAACGAATCTGATAAAGAATAAGTATTTACTTAATTAAACTTCTTGGCTGAAGCTGAAAAAGACAAGTCCCTCAAAAGCGTAACAAGAAGAGTCTATCGAAGACCGATACCTCGTAAAAAACAACAACGGTACCACGGGTGGTTTTCCTTCCATTGGCTTGAAGTTGTAAACAGACCATTGGGTACCACGCTCATAGCTACGCTACTGCATGCCTTCAAATCTGCTTCGAGTAGCAAAAAGGCAAATAAGTGAAGTTGTCACTCAAGGAGCCGGTCAACGCGTGACCGCATGGTGTGGTTTCTATGACCGAAGAATGAGTGACACCTTATCCTGTCTATAAGCTTATTAATCAAACAGATGATGAGCCGCTCTTGTCCGAAAGATCAAGTGTTCAAACTACTAGCTGGGAGATCACTGGTTCAAAGATTCCTCCTAGATTTTCGTGAGATGCGAACTGCTGATAATTTCCAGTGAGCTCAGTACAGTGCTTCCGGGCTTTCTAGCAGAGATTGTCTTCACTTACTTGCCGCAGAGGAACTACAATCAGGTCAGGTTCAGGCTTAAAGTGTTGTGGACCACAGTTTTTCTTAATACCTTCTTAATACCGTGAACGTGAGTCTGGAGGACCGCTTGATAGCATGATGCGCTTAGCCAAACCAGAAAGCCAATGAGCGTGCGAATCAGCTGATCTACTGAAGACTGGCGCGTACAGGCGTGTCATGTGCAGCCGAAAACAGACTGCTTATAAAGCTCACGTGGAAAGTTCTAGGCGGGCCAAAAAGTGATGTTAAAAGTAGAACTCATATGTCAAGGGTAACTGCGGAACAACCAATTAAATTTGTCTTGACGAAAATGGTTATTCCATTGGAAGTTACGTGGTCCAGTTACGTTCGGAGCTGGTTCTCCTAACAGAAATAAATTACGAATTTTAGGTGCCATTCTGTGAGTGGGACTTCACAATCTGACGTTTTGGGCCGATTTCCGCAGAATTTTCGGACAAATGGTTTGAAAACTGCTCTTTTCAACAACCGCATGCATTCAACGCTCCGTTAACTTACCTCTGCTCGTTGTATATGCGAGGCTGAGTTCTCGTTGCTCTTACCCCATTGGGTTTTTACGCTCACGCGGAATTCCGTCCCACGCAAATCGATGTGGAATTGGCCCTGCAAAAGGAAAGTATGTGTGAGACATTTTCGGTCATTAAAAATACAACTTCACGTTTGAAATCGGTAGAAAAATGTGCCCAACTTCGACTGTCTCCGATACTTAGATTTACAGATTCGAGCAAACTAATGCTAATCGTAGGCTGTCTAGGATCTCAGGACCTGAAAGGATCATGTTTAAATGAAGATCGAATCAGAGCACTGAGGGATCATTTACTCATTTAGCAAGTGTCCCTATGTATCTGAGCTCCGTTGCTATCACTTATCAAAGGTTGAAATTTCGGCTTCCAACTTTAGCAATCCAGATATCTGTACTTCACATTAAGTCTTCCAATTTGAGCAATTTATGCTTCTTTAAACTACTACGTCTTAAAAGAAAACGTGCATTAGGTTGCATGATGAGGGAAGTTAGTGTAGTTAGGGAGAGTGTAGTGAGGCACACATTAGGTTCGCCTCGATATGCCTTAATGATCGCGATAATACCTCAGATGCGGCAAGGCCCAGGAATGGTCTTTACTGTTCAGAAACAGGTCTTGTTGTAATTCATAGGATGAACAGTAAACCGATCGTTATGTGCTGGTATGCACCTGAACGGTTCAAATAAGAAATGTCGAATAGCTTGGGTGAGACGTGTAGCAATTAAGCTGTTTATTTTGTGCAGTTACACCGGAACGCTTTTGATGATGAGTAACAGAGGGACAGTGACAAATGACTGCACTCTAAGTTGACTATGGATACGCATAGTTGCTCCTACATCTTACTTCTCCGAAAGAGGCATTACAAGAATGCAAAATAATAACTGATAAACCGTACCTGTGGACACGTCTGGGAACCAAAACAGTCCTTGGCTGTTGCGTACGGCACAAAAGATGGCCCAACCGTATATGCAAATCTCGTGTCATCCACTGAACATGTAGGGTGAAAAACAAATGAAAATAAATAGATTAGTTTAAACAGAGATGGATGATTGGTTGCTTTTGAGGAATACACACTTGGAGATTCAGTACTCTAAGATACATTAATCCCCTGCAATCCGCGAGGGCGAAGCGTCAGGACAAGCGAAAATGATGGTTCACTGCTCGCACCTGAACATTTGTCATTCTTCAACTTCAAAAGTTGAAGAATGTAAAATAATGTTGTGAAAAAAATATATAATTCCACATTGGGTTGGGCATTTTTCTTCCAAAACGTGTAGGTTACTAAAGTTCTTTCACGCCAGAAAGGCACCTTTCGTAACAGGCCATATTTTTGCTGGTCTGTTATCTCACAAAACCAAATTGGTTTGCAAATGAGCGTATTTATCGAGATCAGTCTAATTTGGGTTCAAGTAGAACATGAGGTTGATGGAAACTCGGGGACTGCGCCTACCTGATGAGCACCATGAAGGGCACAACCGGTCGTGGGCTGTCGAATAATTTTCAGCCACCTTATGAGTAGTGCATTACGTCTGTTCTGGATAACATTTTTTACCACAGACGCTTCCCACTCGTTAGCAATCAACCGAATAAATGGGACGACATGCCGGCTTATGGTTGAGATTGGCGGAAATTCCCAAGTGTTCTTAAACTATCCGAAAACTGTATGTAGCTGAGAATGAAGAATAATTCACACGACGGGCGATCCTTTCATCTACGTTGTCACTCGAGGAGCCAGTAAACACTGATCACGTGGTTAACTGATCAACTGGTCACGTGATCAACTGGTCTAGCCGTCAGCTACTAACCTGGGGGTTGTGAGTTCGAATCATCCGGGAGGTTTGTGAGATGTGCATTGCTGATGATTCGCAAAAAAAGATGGAAGAAATCACCGTATAGTCTTTTTGGCATAGATTGGCTTTGTTTACAGGATAAAATCTCACTAGATAATTCACCAATCCCGCCACACTACCAACAATAAATTTATCATACCGGATTTAAAGAACTTCATAATGTTCAGCAGGCCGCAAAATCACGAAGATGTCACGCAATTACAGTAACTTCGTCGCTGATTTTCGAGTCAACTCTCAACTGCGTGGCGATATATAGAACTGAAGCGGCAGAAACTAAGGAAATACTCAGGGGACGACGGTAATACCTGACAGTTTGGTGAGGTCTACTGGATTGAAATGACATTGAAACAAGAGGGGCTGTTTTGATCTGTGGAGAATGGGGGAAACGTTGGCGGTGCTGGTTCTGATTGAAAAACGTGAATCAAGACTATTCACGGTTTTCTATTCCTATGACTGAGAAAACCTGGCTGAAAACCCACCACAGGTTTCTCCTCGTTTAAGGGTCATCAGCTAGGCGCAGCTCCTGGATCCTAATCAAGTTCAGTCATACGTTAAATTGTGCATTGTTGCACAAACTACTCATATGCACATTTTATTCGTGTAAACATGAGACTCAGATAATCTTCAGATGAATCTTTTGCTTCTGACCCGAAAGTGCAAGGTCAAAGGCTACCTGAGGATAGAAGTGCGACAATATTTTTGTGTCGATGTGCCTTTGTTCCACAGCTTCTACCACTGACAAAATTCATGATGATCCGTCGACACGCTACAGGTGATCTCGTCTTATTTAGGTCTTATAAAATTCAATGACTATTTTTGCCACATACAATAAAACAAAACATACAAGGAATTCAAATGAACTTGTTCTGAACATCACTTTAATATTCACTGACCGTGGAAATGAGTACTTTGCTAGGACATACGGTTTACCAATACGAGGAACGCTGTAGAGAGTGTCGTCAAAGAGGTACAACCAATCAAATAATAGAGGTGAATTTTACACTTGTTTTTCCAAGATTATGTCCACTTTCAAATTTTGAATCCTGTAGGGCACTGGAAATTCCTTTAGTGCATCCCACAAACTATAAACCTTTGAGTTTACCAGGCGATTTCCGGTAGCATGGTGTAATTCTGGGGTGAGAAGAAGTTTAAGGGTTGAGGACGTAATATGCTACTCATAAGGTTGCTGAAAACTCTTCGAGAACCCGGTTTCGCCCTTCCTGAAGCTCATCAGCTAGACACAGTCCCCCAGTTTCTGTCAACCTGATATCTTGGATTGAACCCAAATTGTACGAAATCTGACTCATAAACTCATCTGCACACCAGATTGGTTTTGACGGAAGACTCATCTGGGACTCAGAACATCGTAAACGAGTGATTCAGCTGAGTTGCAGGTAAGTCTCCCGTCAAAACCAAATTGGTATACAGATGAAATGTATAAGTCGTAGTTTACGTGTTGTTCAATAATCCTAGGCGGAAAAACCAATCGGCTTTGAAACATATTACTGTCGCTCAGCTTCAGAGACTAATTGATAGCGCTATAGGGATTCAATTAGTAGATGATTATCCATTTCGGCCTGATGAAAGCCGATTCTTGGCAGATGAGTTTTTATCATTCTGGTGCTGAGTGCTTCATTCCAGTCTGGAGTCTTCCATGGTAATAACAGTAAACACAGTGTAATTCCTACTGTCCCCCTTCTTTTGTGAGAGGCTGTAACAAAATATCTTGTGAACTGGGTGGCATTTCGAGAGGATAACATACAAGTGAATGAGCCAAAAAACTGATCAGATTGATTCACTTACCTTTTACGCTCAGTGTGTTGATGTCTAGTCGTATCTTTTGATAGTATGTGGTACTGGACAAATGTGACACGAATGGGCACGTGGGGCAGTTCGCAGCGGTCACCTCACGTTGAAGTGTGGTATCACTTTCCGAAAGATTGGCAACATCAGTCAAACTTGGAGTTATCAGTGCGGACTGGTAGATCCGCATCGAATTTAGGGAGGTCGGGTGAGAGATTGGAGGACACCAATGTGAAGTGGGCGTGCTGGAGTCAATGAACAGAGAAAAAACAATTATTCGAGACTATCCTGGATTGCATGTAATCTTGCAGCGGTTCTGGACTTTGTCATAAGGACTCTTGGTTTCAGACTACAGACTCGTGAAGACAGAACAAGTTTTGTAAAAAAAACTAACTATCCGTCACCCAGTTGGGCACGAAATCGTACTGCATGGTTTATGTACGGT
The DNA here is from genome assembly GCA_003604175.2 of Clonorchis sinensis. NCBI lineage: Eukaryota > Metazoa > Platyhelminthes > Trematoda > Opisthorchiida > Opisthorchiidae > Clonorchis > Clonorchis sinensis. Next base: position 161,715,127 of record CM030370.1, read on the forward strand.
TTGCAATGTGAGACCCGCTTCAAGTTTGTCGACGTTATTTATTCCGGCCTCGTGAATTCAGTCGCGCTCATTACCTCACATCGGATCACTTGACATCTTTCACGATATGCTTTCAGTTGAGGTAATATCTAGGCGGACTGTAACGCTAATGCTTCCGTTGATTTATGATTTTTGTTCCCGTCGAGTAGAGATTCTGGAGAGGTAAAAATAAGAAATATCGTTCAACCGTTTCGGTGCCGAGCTGTCATGCACCCCGAAGGAGACGTGAGGGTTCCAGGTTACCCAAGAGTTGACAAGAGCAGTCGAGATGTCAGGGTTGGGTTCGGAACACGGACCTTCTAGTCAGCAAGTCGCTTCTTAACCACTGAGACAGCTCAAGCTCTTTAGGAGAACTAAATTCACACTGAGAAAGTCTGAAATTTAGGGGGTTATTCGTTTCATGGAGTATCATATAACAAAAAGAAAGAACCATCTTCCGAGTGATTACCTGGTTTTTCACCACACTGAACGCTCCACGAACAAAAGCATTATTCCGGAGGATATTTGTGTCAAGTCTGATAGAACTGTATGGCACCACAACGGTTGCTAGAGACTGTGTACCGAGTTACGAATAGTGGGTACCAAGGTGAAATGAACCAGAGAATTTTCGACTTTTCGTCAGTTACTTCAAGCCATAAGCCCTCGTACAGATAGTCTACTTTTGTCATTACTTCATCTTTTCAGGCTCACTACCCAAAGTTTTCAGTAGTATCAGATCAGTCAGAAAAAAAAATTAGGAATGCACTTACGGCTGCAAAAATGCTCCTGTGCGCGCGAAGTTCAGCCGCCGAAGCACGATGTACTCTTTCGGATTGCTGGTGTGCATGTCAGCACAGTAAATCTGCAATATCAAGTTGTGTATAGAGTTTTTGTATCAGGTAAAACGAATTAAACGAGAAAAGCACGACAGAAGTGTGAAAGAGATTGTCCTACTGGGAAGTTCAGCGAGGCGGATTGCAACATTGACGTATAACCTACCGAAATGTTTCAGTTGACCTGACTTCCATGTAGTGTTAGGAAAATACATCTGCCTGCTATAGAGGAGAATGTTGGTAGCTCAGGTAGTATAGATGGTCGTTTGGTTTGTTCGCTGAGCTGGGCAATTCGATTGCAAACGTTTCATCACCATTCGAGGTGACATCATCAATGCGTTGGTAGGGAGCGTGGTGGAGCGTAGCGATGGGTTGGTGGTTGTGCGTTGAGTAGTGTTGTGTGTGTGTTAATATGCATGTTATTAGCCGGGGTTGACCTTCAGTCACGATTGGTTGTTCGGTCGGTCGGTTCCATTGGTTCTGTTATCCTGTGTCCTGATTGATCGATGACCACGTGAATTGTGAGCCTGGCCTCCCGTGCCCTCGTGTTCTGATCGATACTGGGGTGACCTCTGTCGTTGACCTCTCTGGGTTCCCGCTTGTGACCTTTGTTGATCCGACTCCCAGCAGTTCCTTGCTTCTTGGTTTGTGAATCCGATATTTAGCTCCCCTCGAGTATTCCGGTGGAGGAGTTGGTCGTTTACACGTAGTGGTGCGTAAATGGGGTCCAGTTCAATGCATCGGTTGATCGAATCAGCCGTGGAGTACCATGCCTCCAGAAATTCCCTTCCGTGCTTCGTGTCTCCGTATGCCAAAATTTTCACGTTTTCCATATTGAATTTGTGGCCTTCTTGGTCTTCGTGTATGGATATCAAGGATAGGGGGTCATGCCTCCTGACGGTCGCCTTGTGTTCCTTTATTCGTGTGCATAATTTCCTCCCAGTTTGTCCAACGTAGAATTTGTTGCAGTTATTGCAGTTGATTTGGTATACGACATTATTCCTCTTGGTTTTGTCCTGGTTTCCTTTCGGTCCGGGGATCAGTTTTCTCAACGTCGCATTCGGCTTGTGGGCCACGAAGATTCCTTTTTGGGCCAACAACCTGGTTGTGAGTTCAGATATATTCTGGATGTAAGGTAGAACTACCCGTCTGGTCGCCTGTTCTCGTTGTTGCTGTTGCTGAGTTGTTTTTTTCTTCAAGCTTCTTCTCCACCACGCTCCCTACCAACGCACTGATGATATCACCTCGATTGGTGATGAAACGTTTGCAATCAAATTGCCCAGCTCAGCGAACAAAACAACGACCACATCTACCTGCATACCAACTTGGTTTTGGCGGGAGACTGACCTGGAAACCGGCTGAATCTCTCGTTTATGACGTTTTTCAACAACCTTATGAGTAGTATATTACTTCTATCCATGTAGTGTTGTTTTACGCCTGGTAATTCTTTAGAAATGCCACGCTAAACAATCCCGCTCCCCAAGAGAGCCCACAAAAGCTTTGCATGTCAGTCATCACTTGGAATACAACCTTCGGGAAATAGGACATCCCCGAAAGTGGCCAGACTTGCTACGCGAGGTACAGCCTAGAAAAAGGTGCCTTAGGTACCTAAGTTCGAGGCTCAGGTTTTCATTCATCTTGCTTGCACTTGTTAAAGTTCAGAGGTAAACATCAAACAATCGTTAGTACTGTGGCCCCATTCCAAACATAAAGACCTGGATTAGTGCTACAAGCGGATCACTTTTAGTTGTAGACTTGAAGATTTGCATCTAGGGATCATTCATTACACACTATCCTTGTATTACATTTCGGTGCCTGAGAAGTTGTTGGTTGGGCGAGGCAGGTGTTCTCTTTCTACCTTCGCAACGATTTGATGGAATAAGAAACCAATCGACCTCTAGGCTTTGAACGTGTTGCGCGTTCTCTTCATATCGTTACAACTTTCGCATGCAGGCTTGCTGATCTCGGTGCAGTTTCTTAAGTCTAGCTAGGGCACTGATCGTGGATATCAATGTGGTTTCAGATTCTGATTTCTCACTTCGTGTTAGGTGCAGATTTGTCCAGTTTGCGGACTCATTGCTGACATACAGCGCTCAGCGAATGAGCATTACCCTCGAACAACAAGTAGATCTGAGCCCTCGTCAAGGATACTAGCGCATAGGCAATCGTGCATCTTAAAACTCTGAACGACATACACCTTCCATAACTTCCACTCAAGAGATCTTGGATCCTTCAGTTGTCTTGGAAATAAAGGATGCGGAGTGGAGTGGTTCCAGATATTGGAAGCGGGGCGAGATGGCCCAAGTGGTTAGAGCGCGAAGTTACCGACCGGAAGGTCCGTGGTTCGAACCCGACCTCTGCCTCTCGACTTCCCCTGTCTAGGCTTGGGCAACCTGGCAGTATCTCAGCCCTCGTGCAACCTTCGGGTGACATGGCAGTTAGGCACCGAAAGGGTGCTACAGCTAAATGATACAATCTGTTGAAAGTAGCAATGTCTCCTGGCACATGATGAGCGCCTAGACGCAAAGCGGCAGTGTGGGGACAGGGTTCACATCTCAATAGATCCTTGCAAGTTCACTTTGGGAGGTTTGGACCACGCTTCAATGTCACTGAAAATCAGTTGCTCCAGATCCGACTGTATGTATCAAATACCAAGACCATCGTGATTCAGCCTGGAATAGCAGGGTGAATTCCGGAGATGAGTCAAGTGAACATTCAACCAGAAGTAGTTTCTGCACAGTGGATTTAACGTGATTCAGCCTGGAATAGCAGGGTGAATTTCGGAGATGAGTCAAGTGAACGTTCAACCAGAAGTAGTTAGTGTACAGTGGATTTAATAACGCGGAGCGTATCCGTTCACGAACTGTTGTACATTTACCCCCCGACTTCTGACTTGCTGTATTTTCCCCGGTTAGCACAGTAGCCCGAGCGGTTATGTTGGTTTAATGAAACTACAACCACAGTGTGAATCAATCCCAGCATGTGTCTGGGTCATTTGGATGCCGCCGAACAGGACTCTTCAGAAGCTACCAGGTCACAGAAAAAATGTCATTCAGACAAAAAATTCGGAAGAAGCAGAAAATCACGGAAACTTAATAAGCGTTACGAGCAGATCCCCGCTGAGCGAGTCAGCAAAACCAGGGCCTTGACAAGTGGAAGTTTGAAAAAAACATTGGCTGATATATCGGCAAAAGTCACTCACTGAAGTCCAGGTGAGGCCAACCAATATTTGGAAGGTTCCATCGTTCAGATTAGGAAAGCGACTTTTCACCTCGGAACAGCTTCGCGGTGCGTCTGGAAAAGTGAATGAAAAAAGGGACCTCTAAGAGGAGTGGGTCTGAATTATCGGCAACACCCATCCGTTTTGACCCAACAAACTGGGGCCGTCCAATAGATTAGGAGGTACTAAGCTAAGTGGAAATGAGTGATTACATTGACAAAGTTATGGACAGCACACTTACTGGCACATCGATCGGGACATAAATCCCAACTTGAAGGTTTCAAATGTGGGGGACAGAGAGAGTCTGAATATTCGTCACCGAGTATGTCGACGCACCGAACACGTCTATAGCGAGCACGCACACCACATCCCCTTGGACACTGGAGTAGTGAAAAAATCAAAGAAATCCCGTAAGACCGGCGTTACTTCTTCAAAAGTGGCATGTTTGGGAGCTGTAAGCTCAAATCAAACCTAGACGATAACTCTGAGAAGCTCGAGTCAGCTATCGATGTAAATAAGAGATCATCCAATCAACTTGAATTATTTGATACGGTCGTCTATCACTATGAAGAACTGGGAAAAACTCGCACAAGTTCATTCACTGGAACAATGTTCGTACACACTGTGTCGCGTTCGGGTACACAATTGGAATAGACCGGAAGTATTAGTCCAGAGCCTGAGAAAGTCAATGTTCAGCAAAGCGCCAAGTTGCCTGCATCAGTGAAGCAACTACGTTGGCTGTGAGCTCATCGCCCAGTCTCTTTTCAGAGAAGTTTTCAAGACAACGCACTTCTGAACCACCCATAACCCCTGGATAAAGACAGGTGATTTTTTAAACATGACAATTGTGCACACTGTGAAGAAGCTTACCGGACTCCAGGGGTCATGGCTCCATTCAAATCGCATGCATTTGAGAGGGACGCAGGGTGTCCATTCGGATGGGCGTGGCAAATGCATACACGAAGTGTCATCAATGGGACCCCGTAATGAGCTGAGACATTTGATTGAACGTTCACGTCGGCCCACCACGCAAGTCTGGCTGTCGCACTGTTCCAAGTGGAAGAAAATTTTGTGATCAGGAAGTTCTCCTCAACAATTTGTTGGAAGGTACGCATTATCGTCCGTATAGGTGCGTCTGGGGTGGTCATTCACTAGGTCATGCGTCATAAACACTCAAATCACGTGACAATTCCTGTTCCCACTTGCAACCTTAGCCGACAACATGTGTGCTACAGTTTCGCACCTATTAGTGTTTACGCGGTTACCACCTGCGTCACGCATCAGGCCTACTAACTCCAACCACATCAGGTCAAGGTGTATTCATGTTCGTGCAATTATCAAACACGAATGGACAACCGTCTCTGCACACTGCACACAATAAATAGGCACACAACTCGGTCCAAACACACACACTCGCGCGCACAGGACGGCCAGTCAACCGAGCTCCACAAGTCTCCACGGACAACTACGCTACACGTGTAGCAGCTATACTGCGGAGAAGACACATCCCGCATCCGGAACATCCCTCAGGAACTCTCAACAGTTGTCCTCAAAAGATAAGTCACTTTTTGGCTTATTCGCTTCTGGCATTGTATTTATATTCATAAGGTGTACCTAACTTTGTAATCTATTTAACCGTGATACTCAAACCTTACTAGTGTCTCTCGCTTCTGATATTCGAACTCAACGTCTATTCACTAGAGCACTAATACCTCTTCGGTTAAGTACCGTTATTGCATTGCTTAACGGATTTTCTACCCTTGATGTGCTTTGTCCAAGCCAGACAGACAAAGAGAGCAACCAAATTAAAGGAGGATCTGCTGAAACTTCACTGAGAGCCACGCACGAGGTCATGGCGTTTTTGAGCTTTTCTACCCGTAGCTATTTCCACTCAGTGGTCAGACATGTTGAAATCACCCCTCGTCGGCCGTACAACCCACCATGAGTTTCCGCACGGAACACATTCCTGATAATTGAAGTGTGGACACAATGATTTTCATTCTAACGAACATGCACATAAGATCTGACTGATGACAGTCTGGTATGGTCTTAAATGTGCTTACACCTACAGTGATAGTAATCTATCTGATTGTCAACCCATGCTGTGCATCGCACAATTGCGAACTTCGTGTCCGTTGTGTGCGAGAGTAACTAATGCGGTGATTGTACGGTGCAGACGTCAAGAGGGTAACACGAAAGCGTACCAGAGAATGCCAGAAAGAGACTCATAGAGCACATGTGCAGCATCAAGCTGCGTTCCCGTCGAAATGTTCTCAATGTGGGTTATCTATAGAGTGAACGTTCCAAAAATGGAGCGCGAACTCTGGATTTTGCTCTAAACGCATGTAAATGTATGAACAGATTTGAGAAGAATGACTGGAATAGAATGAAACGAGATACGATTGTTCAATGGAGGTTAAAAGAAGGACGAACATGTCTTTTCTGAACCACTAAGTGGGCATGAGTTGTGAATGTTGGTCTATCAAAGAATTCGAATGAACGCCAGTTTTATCTGACTAGAAAGCGGTCACCATGGAGACCTGGCAATAGGCAAGAATGGACTTGGAATTTCACCAGATAGTCAAGGCAGAGGTGCAATGGGTTATCCAAAATTTCAATTTGATGAGCGTGGTCGTCTTCAATAAGTCTCATCAGGTATGCACAGAGGTAACAGCCCTGTTTTGCTCTCATTGTTCGGTTCCCTCGAGTAAGCAAATGACTTAAGCGGAACTTTCTGACTACTTATAAGTAGGCAGATTATTGTTTGAATTACTCACCAGCCGGCTAGTACAAGGCCACACTCAAAATCAAATCCACCTGCTACATAAACGCGTTGTCAAGAATCTAAAGGTTAAAAATTACATTCACGTATCCGATACCTCCGCACCCAACGGATGAGCTCTGATAGGGGCGAAAGCGCTCGCGCGTCTTGAGTTTTAAGCATCTGACCTCCCATTCACACTAAAAGCGTCATTTAAATCAACAAAATTCACTGAATGAAGATTTGGTCCCATCATTACTTCGGTTCACACTTTCCTGTTGATTTAACGTCTAAATTAACCGCACATTCCAATAAACTGCTCAATTTGACTGTTTCCACAAGTCCGAGTACAATTCAACCAACGTCACGAGCCGAATATGTGACGGAACTACTGCTCACGCCCAACCACTGTCCGAGGCAGCTTGGCCCGGCTACTCAGCAGCATTGATTATGAGGCCAAGACCGGTGATACCAAAGTGCGCATGGCAGATATGTATGTGTATATAAAGTTCTTAGCTTCAATTTTAAGTCTAACGCTTAGGTAGATGGCCATTTACCTAACAAAAGCCCCTGATTTAATAGATTCTTATAAAATTAGATCACATTTTACCTTATCCGGAAGAAGTGCTTTCAGCAGCTGCTTTTCATTTAGCTTTATTCTCCAGTGTCATAACTGATCCCCTTCCATGTCATATTCGTACGAGCAGAAGATATGGGAGAAGGGATCTCAGTGAGATTTTTGTAAACAGCTGTTGTTTGGTGTTAGGGTCTGGAAGCATTTCTAATGCAAGACGGCAACTTGTATCAAGGAAAGGATGTTTCCTGATCAGCTGTGGAGCTAGATTTGTTTTGGGCAATAATCCATTTATAAGAGAATAGGAGCAAAATATATTTTCACTTGAAACCAGTCTCTTTACGACCTAACTAAGCGACCCTTTAATCAACTCCTGTTGTATCCTGTAGTCCAACGCCTTTGGGTTGCATTCCGAAGCTGGGCAATTAGTGCGACTCCCAATTCAAGTAACCAGTCTAAGTTGACAGTAAGATGACCAGGCTGTCGTTTTGGCTGTTTTCAATTTTCAAACAAAAGCAGCCGTTTTCTCGAATCATTACGATGTCGTATTTAGTAACTTTTTGTGATAAAATAAGGTGGCCGCTGAACCCTTATTCCATTTACCTTGGTTAGAATGTTCTCATCCTTCACGACAGAGAATGGTTTAATTCCAAGTGTGAACAGCAAAACACGAGCTTTATGACCCTCACTGGTAGCAGGAACAGTTTTTTTGTTGTCACGGCTAGTGACTTGGTTGGATGCAGTTACTTATGCACCTAAGTGGAACATGTGACTTAATTGCCTCTTTGGCGCGATTCACAAAATCTGGATACATAAACTCATTTTATGACACAAACAATACTAGCATAAATTTGGTCGGAGACTCGGATGAATCCAGCTGGACCTGCCGTCTATATTGTGCTTGTCCAGCTGAATATGCTGCACAAGGCCTCCCCATGGTTCATTTGGTATGATATTGGAGATATCGTATTAGATTTTGCTAACGGCTGCTTCCAAGGATGCAGAAGAAGGTCGCCATCGGCGAGTTTTCAGTAAGCTTATGGGTAGTATTTTTAATCAAGAAATGCGTGATAGAGTAACACTGTAGGGGGTTGGATACAGTAAACCTGTGCGGCTCATATTGTGGAAAGCTGGTCCCGGGAATTGCGGAACCTTGAGCGGTCTTACCACTTTTAAACCACGTTCCAAGTGAAAAGAAATCTAGCTTGAAGATTTCAGTTGGCTTTTCGAACGAACTTTAACCCCGGAAATATCTAACGGTCCACAGAGCCGTGGAACAAAAGTACGTCGTGATGCCCGCAATCAATAAGGAAGAATGGGTTCGCATGGTTTAGGTAACGTGACCTCCTATTAGCAAGTAAAGGGAGTTTTAACTTCTATCGTCTTCTTGAAAGTCAATGTCCTGTTACGGACATCAAGGACAAAAAGAGGTCTGGATACGAACTCGTTCCGCCGGCTTTCCTCCATATTGGCATCATGGCTACTTTGGGAGTCAACGCATGTTGGTTCTAGCCATAAATGACTAATCCGTTTGTAACCTATCACTTTAAAACTTGACGTATTTTATTGAGCTAGTTTTTCTATTTAGCAAAAGTAAAACTCTCACATGCACATATTTCTTACATTTTTTTCTGGTTTGAGTAATTTAAACCTTATCGAACGTTGAACACAAGCGAGACATAAAACTTTCCTGGGAGTAACTTTTGCGTCGTAAACAGTGCTTGATGGAACGCAATCTCCGAAGTAGGTTTCCTGTATGATAGTTGTCAAATTAAGAATAGCGAAAACGGCTGCGTGGCCAGTTAAAAGTTGTTCAGGATCTGCCTATTCTAGTATTTGGCTTGGGAATAACAGTCCACCGTTATTGGAATACATGGAAAAGTCTGAAACGACGAATATACTACTTACCTCAGACACCATTACTGGCCACCAAAAGGGAGTTGGACCCGTGCACGGTTTTGTCTTACAACTCGTCTTATCGGCCGGTCTAATGGAGTTGCACAGTGCTGGTCTGTTCGCACTCGCTTCCACCAACCGTGTCATCGCATCCAGTGATGCGTCGAAAAATTCCAACTGACGCAAATCCTGTGGCTGTATATCGTTTATTAGCGGATCCGTTTTGACATCTGTCCCGTTCGGGAATTGGCAGTAGACCGAGCGTGAACGTCGTCCCATTCCACAATCGACTGAACACTGTTCATCCAGACAGAAGAAGCCAAGATAGGTAATAAATATTTGCACAAAGTGGAAATTCCGTGTATCGTTTTTGTGAGGATCACTTGTGTGATTTTCAGTTTTTCCAGCTTTTTATGATCTCGCAGCTACAGAAATAGAGAAAGGTTAAACTACATCTGATGTACCGACCCAAATGGAAATTTTGGCTTACACTGGCTGAGGCATAAGGGAGTCAGCGACTAGACCTAAGGGGAACCAATCAGTAAATTTACACACTATCTAACAAAATCTAAAGTCCAGAAAAGGTGAAGCGACTGGAGTAAATGGAAGGCTACCGACAACTATTTAGGCAAGGAACAAGGTGAAAACATGCCGCTGGTGGAGACAAGCACATCCACCCGAGGATAAGAATAAACTAAGATTACATTGCCGGTGTTAATTCAGTCACTATAACTTGGATAAATAACCCGTCCCTTCCAACACTTTCTACACAGGTTCTCTTTCTTTGTGGCCGCTGGTTGAGTGGTTACTTCGAGTGTGCCACGGTTCGTTAGATTACGGGGGTGAAAGGTGTTTTCATTGCTTAGCTACTGTAGCATGTATATTCTTGAATGTTCCAGCATACGGTCTGGCCGAGTGTGTCAAACGGGGGTTAACTTCGTTTCAGTTGAGGATCAGTGTACTCCTTACTTGGCTGTACTGGACGCATTCAATATTTAATGGTCCAATTACATCATTACAATCTTGCTTCATCTGGTAAAAAGTGCACTTTTTGCTCAGGTATGGAAGGGCATCTACGTTCTTCCCTGAAGTTACCGTTGAAAAAAAATCACCCGTTTGCGGACTTATTGGTGTGAATGAATGTTTCAAGCAAGCGTCAGATGAGAATGCATGTGGTGTTCACAGGCCCGCTGATTCTCTCATTTATGATGTTTCTAAGCCTCCCTGATGAGCGAAACCCCTCATGGGATGTCGAAGAATTTTCAGCGAACTTATGAGTAGTGTAGTACGTCTATACATGTATAGCGATATCTCGAATATCGTACCAACTGAAACATGAGGCGGCCTGGTGCAGCACATTCAGTTGCCTGGAAATGTCACAGCTGGGTTCCAGGTGAGTCTCTCGCAAAACCAAATTCGTTTGCAAATGAGTGTATTTAGCTAATTTCGTGCAATTTGGGTTCAAGTAGAACATAAAGTTGACGGAATTCGGGGACTGCGCCTACCTTGTCGGGAGGTTATTCATTTGTGATATATGAGCCGGCATCACGTATAATGGAAGATTTCGTCCAACTGAACGTATGTTTAGCTGTATGTTTTCCCTATTCAATGAAGGCTGGTTTCAAGGTCACCTGAGTGGGAGTGTTCTGTGATAATTTCCAGCACACGGTGATTCGGATGACCTTGACAGGCAGTGTTTATTAGGAGAGAGGTTCTATCGCATTTATGGGAGAAGGTGAAAATTCACCTTAGTCTTATCAAAAGCTAATGATTTTTGAAGAAATTTACCCACTGCGATTTTGTACACAGTTTATTTACTTATCCCGGCTAGTTGTTTTTCTGTCATTTTCCACATTTCCAAAGCTTGATCCTAACTGACCAAATTTCGTATGCAAATTTATTTTAGTTCAATTTTACTGAATTGTTAGCCTACCAAATTTCGGACTTGGTAAATACAGCTTAGCTCAAACAGTCTTTTGTACTAGGTTGGCAGTTCGCACTCGGTTACTGGTCTTTCAACTCTGAAGGCAACTCTAGTCACCATCGTACAACCAAAATGGCATTTAGTTCAATAACCAGATGACGAAATTGCGTACCGACGACCAGTCCCTCTTGTGCCAAAACGGACACCCTTGCGAAATGAGACAGAGACGTTTCGTTGCAGGTCTATTGTTGATCCCGTGGCAACGCTCCGGATCCACCTCAATCAGTTGGACAGAGCGATGTTTGCGAATCCTCTGGGGATGTGCCGAGTACACCGTGTATAGTAGGGATTGTGATCTCTCGTCCGCTATGCCAGAGGACTGATCATCCTCCGGTCTAGTTGTGGTCACATCCAGAACGCAGCGAACCGTCCGACGTTGAATTCCGTATTCACAACTGCCCTCACACTGATTTTTTCAGGGGGAAATGAGAAAAAAACAATTGAGTCCATAGACCAACTATGTCTGAGTTAGAAACGAAAATCTCAAGTGAATTTAATTATTTTGTCATCTGTTCACGACAGGAAGAGGTTGAAATGTAAATGTCGAACTGTTTTAAAAATTCCCGCCAAAACTCACATCCCCTGAATTCATTGCGTTTGAAAATGAAAACTAACTGTGCAGTTTGTTGGTCCATTCATCCGTTAATTGAAAATTCACGAGCCTGTCTTCACTTAAGCAAAGCTTCAGTTTTCACCCAGTCAAGTACATTGTCCCTTCACCCAACTTTTAGTTCACTGATGTGCATTTTGCCGGAGACGAGGTAATCATGTTACGATCGATCAAAAACAGAAAATCAATGGCCGATTCCAATCAGTCCATAAAACACCCAGGCTGTGACATACAACCGACTACTGAGGTAATATGAAAAGCGAAGAAGTGACTAGGATCGCAGATTAGCTGTGGGAAACTGCATGGAGAGAGAAGAATTAAGGATAGGTTGTGATGGAATAATTCATTATAGAACAAAGTGGTGTTCTCTGAGGACCTGAATTCCTTCCCTAGAGAGCTAAATAGAAACTGTCATTGCGGGAGTTCTCTAGGATTTCTATATCTTCGGAGTTCTCTGTCTGTGTGATGTTCATTTTCATGAAGTAACCTAGACTGACAAACCGACGATACATATGGATACAAATAGAATCCAAGTTGTGACTGACAAGTCACAAAGTGATGAGGCTGATGTTTGCAAGGTGTTTTCAGATGCCCGAGAATGCAGGGCATGGATTTATTACAACATAGGCGTCAGCTTTCGCGCACCGGATGTCGGACTCATGGATAAGAGAAAACAAGTAAAACATTGTAGAACTAATCGCGTGAGAAAAGATGTGGTCCTCTCTCTATGAACTGAGAAATAATCGAACTCTAGATATGTGAATGGCTGCACCCACATTGAATATTGCCTCTGTAGTAAGAGAGCGCAGTTTTCATTGGCATTTACGGACATTCACGTGCGTAGTTAATCTGGCATGCTGAATTTCGCCAGTCCGCCAGTCTAGATTACAAAAAAACTTACATTAAAACTGTGAATTGATTTGATAGCTTGAAGTTTGACGAAATGGGGGAGGAGACTTCTTGGGTTGTCTACTTTGCTGTAGGCAAGTAAACACTGTGGTTATGCACTCCGGTCACGGCTAAAACCACCTACTGAATACTTTTTGTATTTTCATAAATATTGTTCAAGATATCAGCTTGTCACAGCTTTCAGCACGGTCTGACTATATAACCGGTGGAACGTCTGGTTAGATACGAGACTTTTCCTTCCCGGTTTGTAATGACTTGTGAAAAATCCCGCGACATACTAGTATGACACAGAGTGTATGACTGTTCAGCTTTATGATGACTGGTCTATTTTTTATCGACCCAATCAATTACCAACCTTCGCGGTGGAAAAACTAGGCCGGAATTCAGCCGGATGTTATTTATGGGAATGGGACTGATAAACCAAAAAGCTGAGCCATGAGGAGTTTCAAACCCCTACCTTGAGCAACCCATATATTTGGCTCAGAAACTACTGGACAGCTTTTTTTCAATTCTAGTCTAACGGCGGGTACTACTGATGGAGCATGCTAGTAGTCTGTGGTTTTCTCGAAACTTCGTCCCGCGTCTAATGGCTGGTGAAGTTTGTTACGGAAATTATGGATCTGCTTTGCGGTGTTCGTTTACAGTTGCGTGATAATCAATGAATATCCGTGAAAGTTCAAGAAGATGCGTGAGGATGTTCAGTTTTTTTATAAAAAAAACTATGTGCATATGAAACATTCACTTTCCTGTCCAACAGTTTGTAAATGCTTATTTGGTGTTTGCTAATGAACGACTTTGCAACTAAGGGCTTTCCTAATGCCTGAAAACATCACAAACGGGAGATTCAGCTGGGTTCCAGGTGAGTCTCTCGCAAAAACCAAATTGATATGCAAATGAGTGTATTTCTCGATAAGGGCTTTCCTCTTTGTACTAGTAGTATATGCCAAATATGAATTGTGGTCTCCTGAGGAACACTTCTGCTCACGTTGCTTAGCAAGACTGTATCGACTTTCAAGAAGTACCTGCTCACATAAGAGCCAATAGCTGCTTATTGTGTATTCGACAACATGACGCATTCAGTCCATGCATTTTTCGAGGGTATTTTGAGGTGATTGGGGAAATTTTTAATTGAGGTTTCATCTCCTCTCTTAAGCCATTCTATGCTGAAAAACCAAGTACAAGTGTTTCAGCCTTACTGGAAGTCATCTGCAATATACACCTAATGGAACTCCAGGAAGTCTCATATCCGTGACCTCCCAGCTGGTTGTCTGAACACTCAACTGTCCAACCACGAACGACCGATCAGAAATGTGATTAACTCGCACCTATATAAGTTTTGCCACACCCACGTAGTGTATTCAGTAGTCATACGCAGGATGTTGAATATAAAATTACATGCTCATCAAAATGAAACTACTCTGTGCATTCGCACATTACATTCAAAAGAATCCTTAGACAAAAATCGCGAATTAACTTGCATATCTATTTCGGGCAGATTTTATTTTTTTCGTGATCATTTCTTCGTAGATATTTGATGATTATGATAGAATAAGACGTGGATACGCTATGTTTCTTCTTAATGAGGTAACCTATCCCTCCAGACTTGGTACTGTAACACTGGCATGTTTGTATATGAATACGTCATGGATGCAATATATACCATGCGCTTACCTGGCCCCACGCATCGGGCAACCACTGTGGACAAGGTCCCGCATCACAGGCCTCCGCTTCCGCTGGCTTTGTCAGTTCCGCATCCAGACACCGTTGTGGGTCCGTCATTTCGGCGTTCATCCGACTCACTGTAGGGATGCTGGACTCGCGTGGGTTGGCTTGTTCGTGAATTTCTAACATGCAAACTGCTTGCCGCCTGCGTAGACCAGTTCCACATGAGACGGAACACTTAAAACAGACAAGAGTTAAGGCAGGTACACATAAATGTCCACCAGCAGGCTATGTTGATATAACACCGACAAAAAAATGTTTTAAACAAACTGATGGCTATCAATCATATTCTAGAGCACGGAAGATCAGGAAAACTTTCTTCCATGTTTTAATCCGGGCATTCGGGCACCGGTTTCGGAGACTTTACACTCGAAGCAAGCTGGATACTCAAAAGGAGTGAGTAAACCACAATAAAAGCTTCTTCGGCTATCAATAATGAGAAATGTCAGTAAACTTTATAAATTAGAGTGAAGTAAAGTACCTCTGTGACAACCCCAACTGCCTCAAAGTGATAATGAACGCCACAAAATGTGGAATTGTCATAAAAATAGTTCTGTCATTAAATTAGAGTTATCCATTGTCTTTGTGCTCCCCTAAATTTTGGCCTGTAACAAGCTCAGTCGGTCATCCCTCTCGTTGCACGTCTCTCCGTGAAATTTCGCAGGGAGCAAATTGTACTTGAAACATCTTTTGACAGGGGATATGGGGCATGATCTTCAAAGAAAAAAGTGTCACGTTTTTAGGTGTGTATTTACTAAGTCGGTCTAAGCCGGCATGTGCCGGGCGGTCTGTCTGTGTAAAGTCAATTCTGAAGTAGTAATGGCACTGTCACACTCACTTGACTCCAGGAGGTCATATGCCACGCAGGAATGCTCATTGTACATGGTCGCTGAACACATTCCAGCTGTAGAGGTTTATCCAGGCTCACAAGTTTCAGTTCCAAGGCCGTGCGATCATGGTTGGGCCTTTCAAAAGTTTCAACGTGAACTGAACGATTATCCGCAGACAGGAACAGTCGTGGGGTGTAGCCAAGATGATTGTGACATTCCTCAATACTGACGTCTGTGATTTGGTAAGGTGGCAAATAGCTATCAGACTGCTCATTGGAGGGCGAGCGTAAGTCCAAGGCAATGCGTTCACAGGGTACGCTGACGGTCTGGACGCCCACGCCGCAGCTCACAGAACACTGTTATGGAGGTTGAAGAAAGTTTTCTTGACATCATTGTCACAGGAGATAAGACAAAGTGACCCATAATTTGATGATCTGAAGTGACACATCAATTTTACCATCGAAATCATCCTTAGGCAATAATTCGCTTGAGTAGCTATCTGGGACAAACAATGTCATCTAATGTTCAGTTGATTGATCTTGTGTTCCGGTTTTTGGCTTAATTTTCTTTTATAGTTAGCTTGCAGCCACCCAGTTTTACTGGGTTCCAACATCGGAATTTGACCCTTGGGCCAAAAGTCTTCCTTTCCTGACAGTCTACTTACACTTGATAAGTAATAAAAACGCTTCGAAGTTGCCCCATTTGGCATTCTGCTGAAATGCTTATTCAACCTGAGTTGAAAAACCGGGAAGCCTGATAAGGCTGGTCTACCATTTTAGCTAATTGCCATCAGTGATCTAAAAAGCCGACTGAGAAGGCGACCACAGGTCTGAGGAAAATAAAGTCGTTTGGTTACATGTTGGAAAGTGGTCTACATGAGGATTAGTGCCTGGCTTGTATGGGGATGTTGCTGTTTGTAATATTTTGTGTAAAACAAAGTAAATAATTTACTTGACAGGCGAATCTGTGGGCACAACAACCATGTAGTCTCCTGAGGTGTAAAAAAAACTTGCGAATTTTCAGAGCACCTCAATCTAATCCATGAAAAATATTTCGCATTTCCACAACTTCTCCTAACATTTTCTCAAAAATTGTCCAGAGTTGAACTCTTCAAATGGACTATGGAAGTTCGGTAATAATCCAAGATAAGGGAGCACGTTTGATTATGTTCCTTAAAAGACCAGACATTTTTATGCTCCTGCCACGTCGGTTTTGCTCGCCGACCATAAAACATCGAAACCGATGTTTGAAGACTGCGGTTACCCTTGTAGGCCCGTTTGACCTAGACAATACCCCTTTTACCTGTGGAGTGAATTCAGCTCGACGAAACAGGAATAAGCACATAACTAATTCAAGTGACTACATATATCGTTAGTTCTTTTGACAAGCACAGCATAGCTGTATGCATTTTGTCAAAACATGGGAGGTTCATTTATGAACCGGTAGCTTTGCCAATGAACCTGAGTTGTCAAAATTCTGATCAACTAATGAAACCGTACAGGAGGACGTTCCAAAAATCAGTAAACCAATCAATCAAACCTACTATATATATGTATATGCGTTTATGTATGTATGTATGTATATATGTATATACTTGTGTTAACAGCGTATTTGCCGGATGCATATTGAGCGGATGGGCAAGGGGCACCATCAGGTCGATATGTCTGCCGTTTATTTCCATTTTTGCTTGCAATTGTGCGGTGCTACATATCTTATGTGTTTATGGATGGACGGGGTTATAAACTACAATTTGATAGCCCCTCAACCCATGGAAACAATCGAAGGCATAGTATATACCTCGTTGAGTTTTGCCTCACCCCACCGAAAGCAAACGGGCTGTTCACAAGATTCACGGCTTGTAGGCTCTTCGGTCAGATCAGAATTCATATGAAATTTCCGACAGAAGTCTAGCCTCATTTTCCATGGTGGACCGTGTTCCTGTTCCAAAAAGGGGCGCAAAGAAGAGTGAAGTGTGGGTACATTGAGTTGACAGAACACGTGTCGGCTTCGTATTCCAGTAATTTGTGTTGTTTTGCTCATTCGATGCATATCACTGTAGTCAATAGTACGACATAGTTTGTGCATTTCTTCTGTCATGAGTTCACAATCAGACCACTGTGAAGCGAGCCATTGGATATCGTTCTGACAGGCAGCCAATGAGATGCACGCTTCGGATTGCTCATGTGACATTTGTCTTCCCACGTGACTGTTCAGGCGTCCTCCAGCAATGTGATCGGACAGTATGCCACGAGCATCCTGACTGGTGATCGCTCCACTGGGTGCTGAACCTTCCATGTTCGAGTCCTTCTCAGCAAAACATTCCTCCAGAGGCCATCGGGTACCTGAGAACTCCTGGCAATAGAGCTGACGTACACGTTGACCAATGGCGCAGTTCGCTGAGCACTGGGAAATAACGTTTTGATAGAATTTATAGTCATTTATGGATGCGAATGAATAAAGATAGAATTTAATGTAGTAGATGGTGACGTCGACAACCATCACGGGCGTATGAACGTCCCGTCAATTTTAGATAAAAAAGACCTTCACGCGTGGTCCGCCCTTAGATTTAAAATTAGATGTAATATATAAAATTCCCCTCTTTCAACCAGCTGAAATCCTACAAAACAACTTTTCTCCAGCCTGTCAATTGGAACACTTGTATGTATATGTACCACCACCCCTCTTAGGGTAAGCCGATCCACACGGTTAAACACAACCCTCACCGCTCACTTGTCGGGATACTATGTAAACGGGTTTCCGGACAACCTGAAAGCACCATATGCTTATTCAATCACTGGCAGAATGACTCATCGACATTGCTCTAAGGGAGAACAAGTACCCGAGGGGCATCAGCTATGATTTGCTTCACACACACACACACACTAAGTTGCTGAGCTTTTATTTTCAAATAGTTAGCACTGTTAGTTTTTTGTCTACACTGGAAAATGGACCAGACTAATGTGCGTTGACTGGTGGAACTTTCTTTACATAAATTGATCTTCCAGTGAATATCTACCACCACTCTGTGGTGGGAGGGGGATCCAAATAGAAACACAAGGTTTCTACAACGGGGAAGACGGTTCCGTGAACCTTACCATAGCGAAGCTCTCCGTCAGATACCCATAGAAGAACAACTGCTTACTTTTGGCTGTTTTACTAAAATCGCATCCCCCTCCCTGGCAGTTGTTAAATACATACTATGGTCATACTCTGTACAGCATTGTACGGAATACCACCACTGACGGACTGGATTTTTCGGCTTAAAAGCACCGCGCTGGCGGCATCACGTTGGCTGGTGTCGAATATGTGCAGCAGAACTTCCTAGTTCATTGCGTAACAGGGACTACTGCTAAACGGGAACTTAGAACCAGGAATTTAGAAGAATCGTGTGTAGCAGTTGGCCAAGCAATGCTATATGTCTATTAGTTTGAGAACAGTAGAAAAAAGCCCTGGTATCTGAGCTCATTACTTGGTGAGCCTGGAAGGAAAAAAGGACATAATCCGGATGTTTGTCTTTAGAATCATAGTATAACATCAAGTTTGAATTTGCACTAAATAAACGCACTAATAAAAAATGATTCATTTATCAGACCCTTAGTAAACTCTTTCAGCGTTCGACCGAACAGGTTATACGATCAACCAGTGGGCTGATGAGAACAATTAAAGACCACACTGATGCTGATCATCTATTCGGTTGTGGCTGCTCTGATTTGTGTTTGATTCCTTGCACGTGTACACTTTTGGCATGGTTGATAAAATATCTGTTCCGAATAGATATATATATATATATATGTATATATAGGTTCAACAGAGTATGCGGTATAAGTCAGCAGCATTCAAGAAGACCAAACTTCGGAGTGGAATCGATGTTTTTGATCTTTCCAACTGTTGACTAGCATGATACAGTCTTTTATACGTGAATTCATCTTATACATACTAATCTGTTCGTAAATGAAACAAAACAGGCAATCGTTTGATTTTGAATCGAGAATTTGTCCTCCAGCCAAGTTACTGAAAAGTCGAAAAACGCCTTACAGCTGTTTCATCCTTACTTGGAATCATCAGCGGTACACATCTTACAAAACCTTAGGGAGTTTTGAAACCGAGACCACCTGCCTAATGCTTTGAAAACGTCAACGTTCGGCCACTAACGACTGATTTAGCTCCGCTCAACCCCCAATCACGTAAACCACGGTATGGGGTCTCATACCGACCGGCTCCTCGACTGATGACTTATCAAGTGACGTCTAAAATTAATGTCACTCTGTGCTACATCTATCGGAAAGGCTTCCATCTGAGAAGTCATCACTCGGAAAGCCAATCATCACGTGACCACTTGGTATGAATTACTTGGTGGAAGCATTAATGCGCTATATTCCATCTGACTGCGAGCCAATCACACTGCTGATCAGTCACGTGTGGGTGGACGGTTGAATATTCAAAGTTCCCGCCGAGACGTCGCAGGATCGATACTCCCTAGAGCTTCATGAGATGCATGCTGGTGCTGGTTAGGGTGTAACTGTACAATGCCTCTTGACTTTTCAGTTTAGACTGGCTTGACTTACAAGAAGAAATCCCAATCGAAAATCCCCAGACCGCCTCACACTGCCAACGACTTTTAATTGCTTTCCCAGTATGTGACTTCCAGAGAACGTACAAATCAGTCGTTTGACTCAAATAATTCTACTGTCATACACGTGATGCGTGCAGCTTTGCTCATTGGACTGGACAATAAAACACTGCACTTGGAAATAGTTTGGGTAGTCTAGCATTACTCAGCCAAAAAAACATGAAAAATTTATCTGAGCGATAGTGCATTCGGATAAAGGAGTTTATATTTTAAGATGCAGGCGACGGTGCAGTACCTTAGTACATTCTAATCAGCCACAAAAAATTCTCACCTCTGTCCAGTTTGATGTGGCCCAAAACACAGGATTGCATGTGCCTCGGCATGAGAGCACTGCGGGTTGTGTTGGTGCATTGCCTAGTCCTGCTCGAATACACGCTCGTTCCCCAAGCTGAGCTGGCCTCCATACGCCCCGAGATTTGTCTTCTTGTTCGGCTGGAACTACCAGTTCCTCGCACACATAGGCAGCCATTTGTTGTCCTTCCCCGCAGCGTACCGAACAATGGGAAGCTGGCTGGATTTGACCGTTCACAGTCGTTTCTAGTGGCTTAGTCACCCAGCGCACACCACAATAGTCAATACAACGACGCGTAACTGGTGGCGGTCGGGGCATGGACGAACACAAGTAGTCAGCAACTGGACGATAAAAGGTTTGCTCGGAATACTCCGTTCTAGTTTCAGCATCATGAATAAGTGGATAGCATTCGGCATGTGATGTTGAATTCCCTGTATCCGTGTGGGTGGTGGGTTTGAATAAACAAAGAATTTGGGAGTTAACGAGTTGAAAATTTTTATAAGAGGATCTTGAGAAACCAATGGAAAAAGACGGAGTAGCTCCAACTAACACCGGTAGGGCACGTAAACCATTTCGCAGTAGATCGGATTGCGAATGAGGTAAGTGTGGTAAACTATACATAATTTTCAGAAAGCTGTATCGGTGATGACATGATTCCACGGGTTTGCCTGATCTTTCTTCCATCTATCGGCTTATTTAGAGACAAAGGGCCCTGGTTCTGCCGGTCGCTCAGTCAGACATTGTTTAGCTTTAGCGTCGCTCTCTCGTGCTTCCAGGCCACTGAGCCAGAATAGGCCATGGAACCCGGGGTGGACTGGATCCTTCCATACAAAGGGTCGATGCAAAAATGGTTTTGTATTGACAAGTGCAACACATGAAACTGCTATGTGTAACATTTGACAGTGGTTGGTAGTTCATTTATTCTATCAACTGGAGTGATGTGATCAAGCCGGCAAAACGACTGAAGATACGGGTACATTTCCTTTACACAGCCAAAAGTACTTCTGACAGGTTAGACTGGTTGCCTGGGACGTATCAATTTGTCATAAGTATTATCCACATTTCTGTTATGAATTCGCTCTGGTTTGGGCTGTGTTCCTCCTACTTCGAAAGTGATTCTGGGTAGTCCACAGCAAATCAAAGAAAGATCCGGACGGGAATTTTAATCTGGAGAATTTCATCAGCAACGCACATCTTCGGCTATGTCGGAATTCGAGCCTAACACACCTGACATGCGAGATGAACGTGCCGCAGCAATTCATCAGTACGCAGTGAGTCCACTTGGGCTATCACAATTTTGATGAACAAAATGCGTACTTTTGGACGTTCATAAAATGAATCCAATAATTTTCGGACAATAGAAAAGCCGGAAAGCTTTGACTATCGACAGATTAATTGCTTTTGGCTTCTTCGAACATTTACCTCTTCACTTTCGGGACTTTGACGTTTTATCAGTAGATACTTGGGGTTTTCTTGAGGACGAGCTCGTTTAAAATTGACCCAAATTGACCCGAGTCCTCCTATCAGTTTGTGCAGCCGTTGCATTCCAGTCAGGTGCGAAAACTGACTCGAAACAGCTGTTGAAAAGGGAGATTCAGCTGGGTTCCAGGTGAGTCTCTCGGAAAACCAAATCGGTTTGCAAATTAGTGTATTTCTCGAAAAACAGTCCAATTTGGGTTCAAGTAGAACATAAGGTTGACGGGAATTCGGGGACTGCGCCTACCTGATGAGCCCCAAGAAGGGCGAAACGGTCGTGGGCTGTCGAGGAATTTTCAGCAACCTTATGAGTAGTGCATCACGTATATAGCTGTTGACTTATTCAGCCATCTAACTACCGGTGAAATGAATGGTCTTTGAAGTCACGAGTGACTTTTTACTCAGGTTTCTGCTTCGTATTCGGCTAGTGAGGCATGCTAATTGTGCAGTCAAACCATTTTGGAGGAATGAGGGATAGGACTCTCCACTATGATTGAGGTGGGGTGTTCACATGTTGATTTTCAGACACCCTAAGGGCATCTAGACTTTGCATCAGCAAGGTCAATTAACACGGGTTCTGTTCGAGGGCTTTTCAGGTCGAGGTTGGATTGACGTTCGTGTTGTTTTGACGTGAACATCTAGCTACATGCCTGTGTTTCGCGATCCGAACTTGGAATTGTCTAGGTATTTGTTCGTTGTATTTGGTACCACTTTCTTCGCAACGAATAGTTTCTACACGGTTTGTTTTGTGTAATGAATCAGTGAGGTCGTTTGTCTACAACCTGCGCCTACCTGTACGTCACCCTCAGGATTTTCGTATCAATGTTATTCCAGTGAGAATTTCGGGCATTAGTTTTCTCGAAGGTTTCTAACCAGACTCGACAATTTACTTTGCCTTTCGGTGTCGTTCTAACCTAGACCTTTCACTCGACCTTTAAATGATCGTAATTTTACCACAGTGCGGACGTGATCAGTTGCCTATCCGCATATATGAGGCCTTTATAAGTGGCTATTGAATACGCGTGCTTTGCACTGACTGTAGGTGACGAACCAATAAAAATTACGCTTTTTTCGTCAATTCTGTCGTCCTGGGAAAGACTCTTGATGCTGAACTGAAAGGATGTCAGAAATGTCATGAATAAATCGCAACAAGTGCGTGGGTAGAGGTTAAAAGCTTCGCGGCACTGATCAGTTAGTAGTAACGACCACTGTCCATCTGAAAATTATAATTTTGAAAATAAAGAAGGCAGTAGCAAGACAATTTTCAACACCTGTTACAATGCTTTTTGTAGTTAAGTTCATCCTCTGCAACAGACAAGTATCATCACCCAAAATAGAAAGCGGGAACAAGAGGCTTTCCTGGTTTTAAATTTCACTGTTCAGTGATTAAGTATTAAAACTGAGTAGCTTTGCCATCAGTGAGGTAAGGAGTTTTCACAAAATCGAACATGTCACTAGCACAAAGCCGTACGGTCTGTTGACGGGAATTCAAAAACTTTGAGTGGCTATACGTGGTACAGGAATTCTGGTTCACAAATAGTGCAACAGATGTTCCCGCTTTGTTTATTTTAGTAATCCGTAAAGTTCTCCGGGTCTTTCAGAATCTAATGCAAGTAACAACTGGAACGATTAACCTAGTTACAGTTTGCATAAAATGGGAAACTTGAAATGATATTTTGAATTACTGGTTCCCAGAAACCCATTTTAAAGCAAGCTTACATTGACGAACAAACGCAAGGTACACACTGTTTTTTTTTAAAAAAAAGCCCCATTCTTTGTGGTCACTGAGTTTAGTAATTTCCACCAGGATACACTTCTCATGCTGTTTCCGTTTTGGTGCTGGCGTACCCGTCAAAATCGTGATTTGCTTGAAATCGGATGCCTCATTGTCTGTGTGGAACGTGCTCGTATTAAGTCCCTCTAGTGCTGAGACTGTTGCATTTGGACAAACGAGTTCTCGCTGGAGATAATTGATGCTTCAAACACCCAGTGCCTCTTCTATCCACGTCTCATGCGCGGGCATTTTCGTCAGACACAGATATACTAGAGCTTTATCCGCATATTCCAGGCTGGGATTCCGGTTAACGTGAATAACTGGGGCTTGACAGAACCATGGAATTAAGTAGATTACCAAGGGGTTCTGCTGATCAGACTGGTTGGGACATCACCACTGGAGATATTTTTTGACAATAGAATTCCTATACTGTCAACTCATTTAGCATTTTCCATGTGGTTTCAAAAGACAGAAAGTAAAACGGAAGTGTATTTTCTCCAAAGAATGCCTCTTGTTCTCCTCTGATCTATGGGTACATTATTTATGATTGTCAGCATACCTGCGTCAAAACCTACCTCACTCTCTGCAAATTAATTTGGACTGCGCGCAAATGAAGCACGCTACTAATAAGGTTGCTGAAAACCCTTTGACGCCCCACAATCTGTTCCGCCTTTATTGGAACCTATCAGATAAGTGCAGTTTTCGAGTTTTCATCAACCTTATTGTTATGTCTGCTGATTCGCCAATCTGCTGTACCTGATTGCTGACCCGCTCCAGTGCCTAATGCCGGGAAAAAAGACTCAGAGAAGGGAACACAACAGCTATATTCCGAACAAGCGAGCGCGAGAGCGTGAGTGCGTGCGAGTGCGAGAATATAACTGTCTCAAGCTAGTTATTGGTGGGACACTGTCTAACTTGGTCCAATGCTGACGCACGCGGTCTGGCCTTGGTACCAGGCTGCGACGCGCTGCATACTGCGGGGGCGTTGTCTGACCTTGATCGACGCTGACTCTCGCTGTCTGGTTTTGATAGAAGGCTGTGAGGCGCTGTATATTGAGGGGGCGTTGTCTGTCTGGTCAACATCTAGCAGAGCTGAGGTTCTCAGTAGATTTCGGGCATTCAATGGTTGCTTTCAGGACTCTGACCTTTCTGATACTTGTGCCAATTGAACTCTAATTAGTCGGGATTAGCAAAACACCATTTTTTAACATATTTATTTGGTTTTAATGGGAGACTCAACTAAATCTCTCGTTTAAATTGTTCTATATCCGTTTAGGAAGAGCATCGTAAAGGAGAAATTCACCTGACTTCGTTTGAGTTTCCCGTTGAAAACCAACTTTGTGAGCAAATGAGAGTACTCCACATCGTTAACTTATGCCCAACAGGTCTATCCTGAAGTCGGTTGTTGAAATCCACTGACACACGGTTTGTCGTTGTCGCTGCACTCAAAACAACCACCTAGGTATCTAGAATATAGTTCTACTAAGGCTCTAGCCCAAGTATGACGAATCATTCAGTGGAAACTCATGTAACCGTCTCAACATCAAGTTCGTAGACAAATAATTACTTGGAGACTGTATTTAAATGAATCAGTGCTTAGCCCTCAAGCCGACGGGACAACAACAAACTGCCGTTCCAAAAAGTTCCGCAGTTGGTAGAACGCTCACACGAAATTCGGTCTTCAACTATATAGCTGCCGAGAAAATCCCAGTATGAAACTTCGTGTTCAAGAGCGGCTGGTAGGTGTTCTCCAGGAAACGCTCATAACCGTCATCAGATCCATTCTTGTGGTATGTGTAGAACGTTGGCATGGAATGACTTCTAGTTGCATTAGGAACGCGCTGCCTTCTGTTGCAACCTCTCTGGGGATGAGGAATCAGGAAGATTCCTCGACTTGGCTTGCCAAGGGTGTAACTACTAGCTGCTCAAAAAGTAGTATATCCCGACGTACAACAGATGAACTATTGTGATTAACACTTTAGTAGCTCGACTTACAGAACAATTAAGGATCATTGACTTGGTGATATTTGGGTTCAGGTTAATTGGCCAGGTATTTCAACGTCATTTTTAGCTCTAATTCTTCTTTTTAAGGTCATGAGGATTTCTCCACATTTCCTCTCGATGCACACTTCCACCTGCAGGTGTAATGGGCCGTACCACTGGAAAGGTCACGCCCTGGTATTTGGTGGCGTATGAATGAATGTGTGGGGTGTTTTGTGCCAATAAATGCCAACAATCTCTCTTGTTTACTGTTGAAAAATTACACCATAACAACGCTAATAGGCAAACGTTTTCGTTTTCTCAGTACAGGTAGATCCGGACAAGGATGACTCATAGAATGGAACGCCTCCGGAATCCCGTAGTAATGGGCTGAATGGAAGCACAGTATGTTGTATCCTAATCAAGCTGTCTGGAATGGCTGAAAGGGCGTGTGATGGTAAAGAGGCGAGATTTGTTTATTGGGGCACGCGAAATGTAATATTACTCCGCAGTAGCAAAAGCATGTAACTGTTCTCCGTGTCAGAATTTTAGGCGACTTCGGTCGAAAAGCATTAAGGCTTAACACAAATTCTGGGTGCGTCTTGATTAACTTAACAGCGATTACGCATTTTTTGTGGTACCCCAGTCACTTCAAAATCCCTGAAATCTATTCTTCTGTTGAGAAATGTATTCCAGGCGCACAAGTAGACCCTGATCATCGAACCTTCTGCCTTCGACGAACGTTCTTGCCAATGGACTAAATGATCAAAGTTAACCATCGAGGACTTGGTGACTTCGGACAAGAGTAGCAGAGAATTGAACAATAGAGAGATTTCAGAACAGTTCGGAAAAAAATCTGCGTGTCTTTAAACTTTCCTAAAACAAGAACATACTGATCGCTTCAAGCTGTTTTTCAAGTGATTAAACTACAGGAATATGGAGATTTACTAAAAAAAAGTATGTATGAAATTTTCACTAGTAAGCATTATCAAGCAGAATTCATCTGTTCGCCGTTTAAAGGGGGTTTCGTATACACTGACTAATCGGCTGGTTCTAAGCCTTTTTCAGTCGGTTACAATCGATTTAGGACGAAGGATTGAAAAAAAACGTTTTCCAGTCGTTTTATTATGGTTGGCAGACAGCATCAATGAACATGTTAGAGACATTCAAGAATTTTTGAGCCCATAGCACCAACGGGTACGAGTTGCTGAAAATAAGTGCGACAAACCTACATTCCGGCAGGCAGTACCGTCGTTATTCTTCAATAGAGAGTTCCGCATCCCAAGAACAAATTTTGACCGGCCCTTTAAAAAAACGGCTTCCCGAATGGGAAAATTTTGTGGCCTCCTAAACCGACTACTACGCATACCTTGTACACAGAAGGAAGATTTTTAATTCCCGGTGAGTATTTCGAAAGCAGAGAGAAAGCATTCTACAGCTGCTTTATCCTTGCTGGTAATCATCATCAACACACACACACCTCCGAGATTTCTAGTTG
This sequence comes from Clonorchis sinensis, assembly GCA_003604175.2. Taxonomy (NCBI): domain Eukaryota; kingdom Metazoa; phylum Platyhelminthes; class Trematoda; order Opisthorchiida; family Opisthorchiidae; genus Clonorchis; species Clonorchis sinensis. Next base: position 161,742,134 of record CM030370.1, read on the forward strand.
CAAACTTTCTTCTCGGTCTTTCAGCTTGGACCAATTTAATTTGCTCGGTGAAAAATCTACCGGAACTTTTCGTTAACTTTAGACAAGTGGTAACCACAGCGTTCAAAGAGCTGATATGGCTGGGTAACAAAGTCAACTGAAAGGGTTTAAACGGAGGGCACAAACGACTTTGTGTAAGTTTGGATGGTCTAGGAATTCAGCCAGTGGCACTACATGGTACATTCACAAGGGGCGTTTGGTCACCAAGTTGATTAAAATTGTGCCGACATAACCGGAAAGCGAAGAGTCTGTAGTAGACGGGTTTTCTGTCACCAATAACGACTGGTTAGGAGCCAGATCATTCTTTTTGAAGTCTGTTCCAGCAAAAATAATGCAAACAGAAGGGCAAGCACTTTTGGCGCAAGAATACCGTTTAGAATAGGGAGCAATGGAGATAACTTCTTTTAGCTATCTCAGTCGCAAACAGGGTTGGGAAATGATAGTTCTAGAATGATATCAAAAGCGGAATTCTACAAAATATTGGTAGATTCAGCGCGAAGAAGCGGCGTGGAATTTATTCCACCTTCCACAAACTTGTTTACACTATCCAGACAGAGAAAAAACTCTCAGGGGAAATCCCGATAAAACTCTTGAATTGATCTGATTGTGCAAGTCACCACAGAGAATCTGAAGCAGCCACCTGTAGTCTGATAGTTTAGTGTCCAGGTGCTAATCGAACCCCGTGGGTCTGAATTTCCCAGCGATTCGAGAGATGCGCACTGATGATATATGCCGAATGGAACTATGCAAGTCCTCCCGGGTGCAAAATATAGAATGACTTCACTTCAAACATAAAATTTCAAGCAGAACTTAAAAATGTTCTCATAAATCGCAAAGTATAAAGAGTTTACCAGATTCGGAGCCTGACCAATATTGTGTGTATCGATTAATTTAAATGTGACGAAACACTCACCAGCGCATGTGGTGCAACCGGTCGGAAGTTCACTGATCCGCCAAACGAAATGAATCTTTGGACGCTTATCGAACTCTGCCGGACGTTCTCCTTCCACCCTACCGGAAGCCTGCCCCGCTGAACTTGCCTGGATTGGAATTTCAGACTCAGGCTGCTGTGTCGCATGCGATCGTCCAGATCGAATACTTGCTCGTTCGGCCGCATGACGGGCTTCCTCTTCGGCGATGAAAAACAATGGGTTATGTTCTTGAGATTTATCCACATAGTAGTGGTATTCAATTGTTGGTAAGGGACGTGACGTTTGAGGGTTTTCAACTCGCACCTGGAAAAGTTTTGGTTAGGAGAGGTATAATGATAAGGAATGAAATAAAATTCACGGGCTGTTGGAGTTTTTTTCCCCAGACCTTGGAAAGATTTTTAAAACGCACTTGAGCGAGACTGACTTCAAATTTTAATCACCTCAGGATGATCATGTTGAATTTACTGCTTATTGGAGGGTCCAATCAATCGTCAAGAGATTGTGCTAGTATTTTTCAATAAAAAAGATTTGAGAAGTGAGTAGCAGGGGTGCTCTGGAACTTTATATCGGTACTCTCGCCCCCATGCCGTATTTTTGATGAACGTTCCCATCTTTTGTCATAATCCGCTGTTTTACGCGTTTTCCTGATAAGGCTGCACAGCTGTATGAGCCGGAGCACTGGAATTTCTTGAGTCTTCCAATATCCTTGGTTTTGCTCTTTATTTTTTACCAAACGCGGGGTATGTAGATTCCTAACTCAGGTCAGAATTGCCGTTATAAAGTACCTGTTCAAATTAACATATAATAGGCTCAGTGTCCGTAAATGATACAATTGCAGTATCCCCAGATATTCTATAAAAAACAGATAGATTATTTAAAAAGTTCAATGATACTAAGTAAACAAGTGCCACTGGTCTCCGGCTGTCGCCCACAACTCAAGATTGAATTGCAGCCGACGGGGGAGACGTAAATAAGTAAGTAATCCGTGGAGGAATAAGAAGGTCGTGTAGGTGGATACGGTCACTTAACTTCTATAGTTTCTTCTGCAACATCTGAGTCCAAGGTTTTGATTACCTGTCGTCAGAATCAACTTTTTTTTAATAGGCTCTCAGAAGGAACTCATCTTAGGTGTGGTAGGAATGTTCTTGTCGAGACCCCTTCCCTGTGAAAGGAATGAATCCTGGACACTGTGGTTTTTGCGTAGTATACCGCGACTGCAAGTTTGTCACACAATTGGACATTGTAAACCACATCGCACATCTCTCATCTGGAAGATTTACGCAGACTTCGACAAGCTCTGGTAAAAGATTGCTTCTGCACTTCGCTCAAGTCGTTAAAATCCTCTGCTTTCATTCTAATTTCGAGGTCATAACTGTGTGGATATTAAATTGTTCAAGATATCTATACTGGCTCACGATAACTAGTTAAATTCTGAAAGAAGCACAGTCAACACGTGTGACCGCGTGATGTAGATCCCGTGATTGAAGGATGAGCGGCGCTATATCCTGTCTAATTGCAAGTTAATCACACTGCTGATCAGCCGCTCGTGGCCGAATGGTTAAGTGTGCAAACGACAAACCGGGAGGTCGCAGGTTCGAGACTCACCGGAGTTTCGTGAGATGCGCACTGCTGATGATTCCCAACAAAGGTGAAACAACTGTACAGTGCTTTTCGGCTTCTCGGCATAGATTAGTTTCACTTACAGGACTAAATATCCACAAAAAAGATGTCCAATTCTGTCCAAAAAATATTAGAGGCCTTCCACAACTCTGGAGTATTCATGCCTTCTATTAACAAGGTGAGATCAATACCTGTCTATATTATACTTCTTGAAATGTACTCATTGAGTGATGCTGCTACGCAATGGGTAAAAGAGGAGGAATGCGGTTGGCTAGCAAGAAAATGTCATTCACATAACGTCCGGGCGAATTATCGAGGTTCAACATAAGCCAAGAAAGATTATTTGCTTTTACAGGCTTAATACACTACTCATTAGGTTGCTGAAGACTCCGACAGCCCACGACCGGTTTCGCCCCTCTTGGGGCTCATCAGGTAGGCGCAGTCCCCGAGTTTTCGTCAACCTTATGTTCTACTTGAACCCGAATTGCACGAACTTAGTGAAATACACCCATTTGCGTACCGATTTGGTTGTGGTTTTTAAGCAATTTCGTTTCAAGTAGAACATAAGGTTGACGAAAACTCGGGGACTGCGCCTACCTGATGAGCCCCAAGAAGGGCGAAGCCGGTCGTGGGCTGTCGAAGAGTCTTCAGCAACCTTACGAGTAGTGCATTACGTCCATACATGTGTGGTTGTGGTTCGAACACCCTACTGAACTGACATGATATTTGGAGTCACAGTTACGTAAAAATGAGGACGGAGAAACCCAGTATATCATAGCAAAGTAATCGTGTTCGTATTTCATGGCGCTCTGAAAATAATCTATGATTTGCCGCCATTCAGCATTGTGTAAAAACTCTCGAAACATCTCTTACAACTACCGATGATAAGCCTGTCAAACTGAGTTGGTTTTTACCCAGAAAAGCGTCCTGAAGATAAAAATCGGAGGCCTTTCGTGAACATCAAAACAACTGTTGATATTCTTTATTTCATAACATAATAGGTAGTTCCTGCACCGTATAGTCCTTCGGAAGAAAATATTTCCCGGTTGCGCTCCTTTTAGCAGATCGTCAGCTGGCGACTCCAGAATGTGCCTTACAATTGAAGGAAAACTATTCGTGAAATTCACTTTTTATGGTCAGAACTTTACTACCGCGAAATAGGAATGGAAATCAGGGCCTTTTGGATCTAACGTTTAGAGAATAATTATTTTTACTAGTTCATTAAAAAATTCCTTATTCAACCGAAATATCTGCTTTAAACAACTGGATGAAAACAAAATCTCAAACAGGGAGCCACTTGCTCAGATGGTGTGACGAACGAGTTCTCAACATTTGTTTTAACTACTTGTAGATAGTTCGGGGATTCGTGGAATTCACGTTCACATCACGGTCGTTTGATCAAGTCCCACAAACACCTACGACTAATCGAGAAATCGCCCGGAGTCCGTGACGCTCCCTGACTGGGAAGTCCTGTCAGGCGGGGTAATCGATCGACACATAGGACAGACACCGCATCGTTGTTCCCCGATATCGGGTAGAGCAATCCCATCGCTCAAGTGTGCACACGTTCGCGTGTTCGGACTTGATGATTCGGATACAATTAGCGTGCGCTGGTCTGATGGTAACACACTCGCCTCGCACGTCAGACGTCCGGAGTTCAACTACCAGCACTGCCGAAAACAAGCACTGCTGACGAGCTCTAATACCAGCAAAACTCGTGTCCAGTGTGCTTCTGGACACGTGGACGGCTGCTCAAACGAGAGTAATATGGATGTGGTTTCTCTTGAAGTAAACCATGAACTTACAAGTTCAATGAGTAGTTAAATTTGTTACGAAGTCCCATGAAAACTTAGAACTGGGTTGGGTGGCCCGAGATCAGTACCACATTGGGCAGATTCCCAACGGTTAATTTGGTTTGGTCAAGTTTTGTGCATAAAAAAAACTGGTTATCTCAACTCGACAAATACTCTCACTTGCACACGAATTCAGTATTGACAGAAGACTCAGCTGTATCCAGCTGAGTCTGCCTTTTATGATGGTTTCCCCCAACATAACCTGCATTGCTCCGTTGATTGTTTGCGTTCCATTTGTGATGGAATGATTAACTGAGCTCAAGTACTTTGCTAACAAGTGTGTTTTGTCACCGTTCACCCTGACTAAGGAGACTAAATGATGGCCAGTCCTTTGAGCTTTTCTGTCCATCCTGATACGTTCTTAACTAAGCTAGATGGTAATTTTGCCGTTTTTATATTGTATCGACCCTTTTTTGTTGATAGTCTAATTATTATTGATTATGGTCATTACTTACTACTTAACTACTGCCACTAATACTACTTATTATTCACTTTTCTATCCCAAAACTACTCCCCCTAACTTCTGTGTATTTTGCAACGAACGGCCAGGTGGTAGTTTAGGTTTCTAGGACGTCCAGCTAACAGATCAGACTGCAATTTTTACGGTAAGTCCACACGGAGAGGTCAGTTTACACCAATTTTCAAGGGTTTAGCACGACTGATGATTGTGGCTTAGCTATGACTTGGCTTTGGGGGGGGGCAGGAAATGTACCGTTTCGATAAGGGACATCATCAAAAATAAGTTCCTCAAACAGGCCCGTCTGAAGAAGGGATACCTTAAAGTGATTCATCTGAATAGGTAACCCTGTAAAACCCAAGGCTGGTCCCTTTAGGTTTACTCAAAAGTAAGTCACACAAGCCGAAAAAATACCGTGTATTGGAAGATCGACGGACAGAGGCTATGGAGTGTAAGTATACTACTTTCTAAATGCTACCGGTTCATTTTCATCCAACATATCGACAGCCAGGTTTTCAAATTTTTTTCAGTCAAGTCATCTGACATTTCACGTAAACCTATCAGGACACGCATAATAGGCCGAAGAGAGCAACGTAACTCTCAAAGAGCAGCCAAACATTCTTACATTTTTGGTGGATGCACAGAGTCATTACTGAGCCACCCAAAACCGTCATCGGCCGTAAAAGACTTCACGAGGAGAAACTCAGTTGTTTTCAGTCAGTCGTTGAAACTCTTGTGATCATACACCCCGAGTTAAAGCTCATTGAGCTGAGAAGACCAGTATCGTGTGTGCAATGCGCGCTGACCTAATTCCCTTGTGTACCGTTGAGATGATCGCGAGACAACAACAAGGGTGTCAGCATCCGCTGGACCTACAAGTCTCATCGCCTCCGTAATAAACATTTCCAGACTTCCCCTCGGATACGTATGATCTACGACTATCATAGAGTAAGCCATGTGATTTTGAATTCACGAGTGACTTTTCAATGAGTGAGTTTCTGAGAAAACTGAGGTAGGTTTTCAGAATCCGACCACATTTTTGCAAAAGTTACTCCTTGCTGTATTCAGTACAAAATCGCGGGCGAACTGCGACTGCCTTTGAACGGATATGCTCCTCAGAACTGCTAATAGTTTCAGGGTGGACGCTTGAAATCTCCGGAGTCTGTGCATTACTGGGTAAAAGGAAGTATTTCCGACATTTTTGCGAAAATCGACGGAAATTTAGGAGTTTAAGCTTTGGCGTGAAGCGTGCATATAATCCACTGCAGAAGTGTTGCTGCTACGCCGGTTTTGTCGGGAAGCTCCCCCGGTTCTTCTAGAAATATTCCTTACAACCACACGTTCATATGTGGTTTCATAAACGGAAAACGTGGCTCACTGCAACAAATTCGTGAGGCGGAGCAACTTGCGAAGCGAATCTAGGCTTTTAAAGAAAGAACTTCCTATATCGTGCGAGAAAGATGCTTACGGTCAGGGTTGTATTATATGGGGATATCTAGAGCCTTGTTTTGGTGAGGAGCAGTGCCGATGCGACTGAATTCCAAGGACGAGCCGAAGGGTATTCTTAGCCAACGCAGCCAAGTAAACCCAACCACAAGTTGCTTGCAAACCATCCGAAAGATTCATTGGTTGGTGAAATAAATTCACTTACCACAATATTCACGTCCTTCTGCAATTTACCGATGATCGACACGATTTCCTCAACTCCTCGACTTCCACTGTAGTATAGCTCAGCCCCAGCGAAAGGTTCTCTTGTTTCTCCACGACGTATTTGGGTCTTCAACTCCTCAAATATTACTGAAATAAGGGGAAGTGCAACGACGGAGATTGAATCCTGTGGCATGTAATCACAATGACAATATGCCATCCCCTAGGAAGGATATTTGCACAGTGATGTCCTCTTTCTATACTTACTTCGTAAGTGTTTACCACGAAATTTGATTTTATATAACATGCACAAAACCCTTATTGTATCCGGTTTGTTGTGGACATATGGAGCACTTCACACAACAATTCTGAGTATTTCACTGTGAGTTATTCCCAGTCATCCGTCATATTTGGGAAACAGTGAGAATCAGCTCTATTGGATGCCAGATTTCAAAGAAACTAAGGGTAGGCCGATCCTTTGAGCACTTCAGCTTTGCAGGTGTCTCCCATCTTTAGAGAAGTTTGCAGATAAACGCCCAAGCGCTCGTCTAGCATAAACACGGCTGCAGTGGACTGTAAATGTCAGGAGAAAAATATTCTCAGGGATTAGACTGAAAAGCGTCATCCGAACTGGGTTTTATTCCACCCCCGTTGGATGAGCGCTGTCTTCAAAGTCAACATGGCCTGGTAAAAGGATGGTGATCAAATATGATCCGCCCCGAACCTAATTGTTGGGGCTAATTATTTCGGTCTTGCATCGTACATGCGTTGCTAGGTTGTCTGTATAGAGTCCGATTCAAGGTTTCGTCTCCTAGTAACTTGGGCAACTTCGTTTACTTGCATTTTGTTAGGATAGTACGTTTGACTACTTTGGAGCTGTGAGCCCTGCCGGATGCTAAATCCTCCATGTTTGGAACATTGGCAGAAATCAGTGGAAGGCCATTGCAATGCACTCCACTTAGAATTATGTTCGTTTTGGTCCATCCTTGGACAATACTGTATATTTTCCCCCGGTTTCACCTGGTTTTATGGAACATAGTAACATTTTTTCTGGATGCAATGACAGTATGACGCCTGCTCATGAACATCAGAGCAGATTGATTGAACGTAAGGTGTTGATGGGTAGAAATCAAAACCTACAGTGAACCTAAACTGGGTTTTCTGATCTTTTAAAAATGTTTTCGACAGTGCAGAGAGCGTGAAACTTTGCACAGTTCAGCAGCTTTTAACAAAACAACCTGGTCACACTACAAACTGTCCTCTGCTGCTTGGTTGCAAAGCAATTGGGAAGATATCGGCAAATAATAACTTGTTCGGCTCAGCACACCAGGTAGCTCGAATCACTAGAGTGCAGACGACATGGCCAATTACACGAGTTGCGCAATTACGCGAGACTAACATTAGTCACCACACCGCACCACACACACTCGTTCCTCCCTTTTCATGAAACAGGCTTCTTGCTACCTCATGAATCACTGTCCTAGAAACGGCTTAGTTAGGATACCAATGTGACGATCTACACGTCTTGCTATTGGAGGGAGTGTGAGCAACTGATGGTATTCGTTTGGTGATGCACGCAGTTGGGTGCAACTCCGCTCCGCCGAAGAAAGCGATGCACCGCTGAAGTCACCTGGATTAGTACTGAGAAGTCTGAAACAAAAGCTTCAACCTCGGAGAACAATTTAACCCTAAATTTCCTATTTATTCGAGTGTGTTCCGATTGATGGACATTGGGAGGGCCACAACATCCCTTCAGGATATCAAAATCTCAACAGTATAGTCTAATGCTTGGTGGTATTTGCTCAGACTTGCTGAGAAACCACATTTCCCTCCATGATGAACGTAGTTCGAAAAGGGACATTAAATCCGAAAACTTCGACTGGTAGGGCGGATCGAGATCATGCACTGTGTTCTAGTAAAAACACTGGTTTACAATAGGCGACACATGATTGGCTGAAACCAACAGAATGTTTGCAGGTCGGTGTCTGATTTGTCACCCTCGTAAGGAGCAGGTCTATCATGAATGTTAACACTCTCGGATTTGCCTAATTACTTTCAGCATGTAGGCGTAAAAGAAAGCTTCTGTCGCATCTTTGGATCATTAAAACAACAAGTGCGTTCAGAAAACGTGTGGAACCTTTTTAGCGGGATCTGTCAAGAATCTGGTGGACTACTTCAAAGACATACTTATATGAAAAGGTAGAATTTTATTGTTTGACGACATGCAAATTACGGCCTTCTATACGGTACGATGTCTTTCAGGATGTTTGGAAGAAAAAAATCGAATAGAAATATTCACGATAAAAAATAACCGTTCTGAACAGTCTACCTTGTACAAACAGTGCCGGGGTGAATTCGAACTGCAATTTTGAAACCACATCGTAGGCGGTATTGATCCACCGCTCTTGTTTTTTCTCAATCTTTTGCGTACATTCATTTATCCGGCATTGTTTACACCCAATGCATCTTCACAAACAAGCTGCTTTGTTTGCACTACAATTGTTGGTGTTGACTTTGATGTAAAGGGCGGACGAATTTGGCGCTCTGCGTCCTGACCTTCAATTGGGGATCATACCGTTCACTTTCCAGATGGCATGCCGAACATTCGAAATGCACGGAATGAGGACGTAGTTTACGGAATGTTGCTGGACCTAACATTTATCTCGAGGATCTATTGTTTAACACGTGTAAGAATCAAGTGAACATGGTATGTGATGAGAATGCTATCTTCCGCTCCCGTAGTGGATAACGTGAACAGAATCAATGGGTTTTGTCAGTGAACTTATGCATAAGCCAAACTGACTTGGATATAATTTGGTCCAAGTTTTAATTTGTTCTATATATATATATATATACCTGTATCGCTGAAATCGGTCAGTATATGAAGAACAGGAAGGAACTAGGAAGGTTGGGGATTACGTAGAAAATTTGTCTTCGGGATTTTAAATTTTCTGTTGACTGTGAAAAATGCATTTGGCAGCAGCTGATAAGTTGGCGGTAAATATTAAAAATTTAGATCAAATCGATTTTTTCAACAAATCAGCTGATAAAAATACAGGCACGAGCATCAAATGCTGGACAGGTAACAATGATATGATAGTTTTGTATCATTCGTGTGTGCACAGAGACAAGTTTGGCTGGAATTATTCCGACTCTTATCAAAACCTTTAGGCAGATGTTACTTGCGAGACCCAAAAGCAAAGAGACAATCTGGTGTGACTTCCTCATTGCTCGACATAAAGGTGAGAATTGCAACAGTTCATTGCACGATTAATTTCCTAATATGCGTAAGCTGTCGTTTAACCTTCACCCATAAATCTCGTTGGGGGTGGGTTAGAAGATTGCTATGATCAAAAAGTTGCTGACCACCATTTCCTGGAAAAAAGTAACCTGATTTTATGCTCTGTTAAGATCTTAGTGACCTCATTTCCTAAAGCGAACAATATAACCGTTCTCACTTCAAAAGAGGTGACAACGGAAACCCTGTGATGGTTTTTCGTTGAGCGGGTTCAAGAAACGTGGTGAAAGCCGCGTAGTGTAGTGGTTTATAACCACTAGCCATTTCCAATGGCTTTTTTAAAAAAGTAGTTGGTTCAAAAATGTGAAATGGAAAGGCTTACACTAATCCTGCCTCCAAAGGCTGTGCAGTCCGCCTTGAAGGCCGAAATTCCCGCTTTTTTAACCCGGGTCCCAAGTCATCCAAAAAACTAGAGGGCGCTTAAATCATTTCGACGATGCTTTGGGATAAACAGAATGGCCGTTCCAATTACGTACATCTATAGCTGATGAAACTTATGAGGATGAATCCGGTTCACCGCTTCATAGCTTGTTGGTGACGAATAAAATGTTCTTCCCCTCCCTTATCATCTTAACGACGCCGCAAGTTTCTCCGCTACGTTTTTAGCCCACGAGCATTATTTTGGGGATAGCGTGCAATTTTTTGTGAAGCCTAAATCTACACAATAGAGATGCCGTAAAAACTAATGAATTACCAGGGGAATCTAAAACAATTTGAGACGTTGGTATAATAGAAAGACCTCAGAACGCATGTGATAGGTTCGACGGGCACCATAACTGCCGATTAAGTAAGATGAGACGTGGCCCGATGACGTCGTTCTGGTGTGAGCGGAATCAAATTTAGCTTCGTGGCAGCCAAGCAAGACAGCGCCGCACTCTATGGGTTTATTTATCCGCCTTGTTGTTCATTCATCAGACCTTCCCCTTAAGCGTCACATTTTTGGCGTATCTTTCGCACTGTGGGAAACTTCCGGGAATCGGTAAATGTTTCCAACTTGTCTGGGCTTTTGAACCAATGGAATTGTGGGGGGCATGGTAGTCGATTCATGCACAAGCAAAACTCAAGCAACTGATTGGCTGGACCGAGTCACGTGATGGATAACAGAACATACGACTGCTTAGCTGCTTAACAAGTGCTCAGTGGGGTCCTCTGAGCCCGTACAAGTGTTTGGACCCCGCGCTCGCCAAATATGACGGCTGTTACACGCACGCAACGTGCGACCGGACATAACTCTTGGGGAATTTAGCTGATGAGCACGAAGCAGGGCAAAGCGCTTTTGCACGCTTTTGTACATGATCCTCGCATCAACAGAAAGTAGGACTAGTCGGTTAGTGGACAATAAAATGAAAAATTACTTGGGATACGTGTCAACCAGTTGGAATATCAGATGAAAGGAGGAATTCATTTTTATTAGTATTGGTATTTTATCACGAACACTGGTGCAGGCAACCTGAGGCCAATGTTGTGTTATCTGCCACGGCTACTAGCACTGTCTGAAGCTCGTAAATGGTGGACATAAAAACCTTTTCTGATGTTAACCATAGATGGGCTCGAAAAATGGTACACAGATGTTTGGGTTTACGATATTTTTCAGCGGGATTTCTGTTGTTTTATTGTAGTGCTTTCTCTCAAATGAAGCGGAACTTCAATTCACGATAGAAGTCGTAACTACGACTCTAATTTGTAAAACTCGCAGACATCACTCGCGCTTGAGAGCAGACAGGTTCTGTTCACTCTCACAGATATCCCTTCAGCTGGAGGAAGAACTACTTTTAGGATATTTACTCAACGACCATAGAGACTTTTCAGTCTTTAAAAGGGACGCAATAACTGCCAAATAAACGTTTATCCTTTTAAGTTCCATCCACACGCCCCCTCCATATTCGCCATGGACCAACCAACCCAGCAAGATTCAGGTCGACTCTCCTTTACCAATGTCTTAAGTTGCAAACGGGTGCTTTTCAATGCAAAACTTACGTAACATAAAGTCATCGTATGAGTCCGACGAGAACGGGGTGGATCGCGGTGACCGCTTGCGAACGAAAGCATCAGTCACACCACGAGGGATTCGGACCGCGGTGATAAGACCTGCCGAAGGAAAAGGTGAGACGGTGAGCCGCTGAAATCGGTGTGGGATCATTACCGGTGGGTGTTCACCAGCCGAGCTGTTTTTTCAGTCATTACGATTTTATCACAAAAGCACTCTGTTAGTGTAAAATCGTGATATAAATCGTTATAAAAACAGTCACGTGAAGTGAACAGGTTTGAAACTTCTGGCAACATTCTCTGAATCAGTGCCCCGCCGGTTCATGAGACGTCTCACTCACATTAAGACTAACGTTAATTAGATTTATTTTCTATCGGGTAGGCCGACAACCGTTATGTATCCGGATCTTTCCAAGTTCCAAGGTTGCATTTTATCCCGAACTAGAGTGTCTGAGCTCTTCTCTATATAACTTGCAAGGCCATTTTTGGTCGACACTATCTGGAGCAACCGGTTTGTTTTACCACTTGGGGACGCTTAGTGAAACACACAGGACTTTCGAGCAACAGTTGGAGGCACGAACGCGATATTCTGTTATGTGTTTCCCTGGTGTCTAGAGGAACTCAGTGTAAGTTGTGACCTTTTTGTCTTGTTTTCTTATGAGGGATTAAATGTGCAAGAGATGCAAATAACTCGAGAACTTTTATGATAAATAGAAACTGACGAAACTGACCATCAGTTGGGACGATTGAAACTAACATTAATTTAATGGCTGCAAAACTGCATTTACGTTAGACTTGCTAAAAGTAGTTTGGACCGACTACGACTGCAGTTAAGCGCTGTTTCCCCATTTCACCACCATTTATTTGATGACCGGTTAGTTGTAAACAAACTAAGCCTACGGATCCAAGCGTACACAAAAAAGATCACTGCAGTGCCCGTACGCGACCTGGTTTGTTACTTACCTCGTGGATGAGCACCTACTGAACTGAGGGATTCCCCATTGAAGATACCTTTTCGTTCAATGCACGTACTGTTGTCACCTCCACATACACGACACCGATCAAAACGTTGACTGGACCCAAGGATACCGTCACAGCCGGTTTCCTGAAGGAAGAAGATTTAGAGCTAAACGGTTTTTGTTACGCTCAGGTCCTTGCGGCGTGGCAGATGCAGTAAAATCATTTGTTCACTGGTCCGAAATATCGGTTTTCATCTGAGAACAACTTTAGGATTAAGGTAGATCTTTTGTTCTGGACCTGATCACACATTTTATTTTCAATAATAATCATAACTGTATCATTTATTGAGAAGAATTTAGCTGTTGGATCACATCTAAGGTAACTGAATTCATGTTAAACCGGTGAAATCGTTCAGCTATAGCACCCTTTCGGTGCCTAGCTGCCATGCCACCCGAAGGAAGCACGAGGGCTGGGATACTGCCAGGTTGCCCAAGCCTAGACAGGGGAAGTCGAGAGGCAGAGGCAGGGTTCGAACCACGGACCTTCCGGTCAGTACGCTCGCGCTCTAACCGCTGAGCTCTCTCGCCCCCTATGAAAACGATGTGTTTTATCTTGACTTAGTACAACACATTTTGATGGCTCAACATTTTGCTCCACTTCTGGCCTAGGGTAAAGCCTAATGTCCCTAATGCTGTTAATGTGACGTTACGAACGTTACGAAATGTGTCAAGATGCTGATCTGATCGATTTTCATTTGGGAAAAACCTTGAGATTAAAGTAGTTTTTTTGTTCTGGGTCTGATCACACATCTTATTGTCAATAATAATCATAACTGTATTATTTATTGAGAAGAATTTAGCTGTTGGATCACATGCTAAACTGGTGAAAACGTTGTGTTCTAGCTTGACGTAGTAGGACACATTTTAATGGCTCAACATTTTGCTCCACTTCCGGCCTAGGGTCAAGTCTAATGTCCCTAATGCTGTTGGTGTGACGTTACGAAGTGTACGAAATACGTCAAGATGCTGATCTGAATGTCCACGATGACGTCCTGCGTGTATGGGCATAATAGAAGCATGGTATTAAAGTCCGTGAACAAAGGTGCTGACATCAATAAACCATCTGGTTTGCATTCCGATGAAGCAGTGTATGCCCCAACTAAAGACAAGAAGACACAGTGGAAATCGAGGTAGAAATAGCTGTCTGTTTAGAGGATGACTGAAGCTCATACGTACAGTCATTCCTCGTATTTATAGGCACCATAAGAAACCGAGGTCAACTGTCCACTACTTCCGCTGGTTGATACAAGTATCGCACCTTACCAAACTACCACCTGGTGGCTGAAGGACCTACATGAACCCGTCCCTAAACATTTGTGCACGTAGTCTTCTGAGCACATTCTGGTTCTTTGAAGCAATCCAAGATATGACTGAAACACATGTGCTTGTTCGACGCTTAGTTCTTAGTTAGTAACTTACCCGTCTTCAAAGCAGCTGAGTTTATCCGTGTTTTTAGCAGTAACTCTGTTATCTGACTGGGGAATTACCTTTAAGGTGTACTCTTAACACAGATTTTATCCACTGGTGCTGCCTATCGATAAACGGCTGGCGTTATGATGTGTTCTCCACTTATAAGCAAACTCCAACACGAAATTTTAAAGCCCTCTATTGAACGATTGGCACTTTGGCAATTTTACGTCAGGTTCCTTATTTCTAAATCCCGTAGGACAGTCATTGATATCGTGGACACGCTGCCTCACCGTCTGCGCGAGACAAGCGTCCGATGCCCCTCAACTGAGGACATACTTTGTCAGCTTCCAATTTCTCTCATGTGCCGATTCAAATTTTCTTTATACATATATATTTACTTGTGTGTTTGCGAGTGCCCTGCGGATGGCTCGAGTTGCACCTTCAGGTACCTACTCCAGGGTGACGAGCGCTAACGCTAATTATCGGGTCAATACGGACGTACGTCCGAGTCATCCAACGTCACGTATCTAGTTCTGTGGAATCGGTTAAAGGCCATCCGCGGACGGAAATTCGAAATAACCCAGACAACTCATATTCGGATACGAACCCCGCCTTTGCGGACTAGAGGAACTGGAGTAAAGCTTTGACATTGCATGGCAGCACCAGTCAATCCCCGCCTCTGGTTAGAGGGAGTTCTTATTTGTAAACTAGCAGTACTTCAACACTGTATACTACTCAAAACGGATTTTGTCTTTTATCAGCAGTTTTACCAGATGAGGCCGGATTAAAAATAGCTGCTTGCAAACCTATGTGTTTGCTAACTTTATTCCGTTGAGCTTTAAAAAATTCTCACTACACTATAAGACAGATTTCCACTGTGCCTTCAGCGTCATTTCCCAATGACTGACACTGGAGAAACACGGTAGACTACAGTCGAAGATTGTCTTCATCGGTCTTAACCTAAGAAGCACGTGTTGAATGACCAAGCGGTTTTTACTCAAGAGTTCTTCTGACCAACTAAGACTGAGCTGCGTTAGGCGGGCGATAATACCATGAAGTAAATAAATTAGTCCCGTTAATCTGCGGCCACGTCTTTTTATGTCCGAAAGGTACAATGTGTCTCGCTTTTTCAAAATCGACCGTATCCAGACTAACACGTCGATACTAACCAGAAAATCTCTAGGGAAGAAATATTCGCCCCAAACACAATTGATCTACAACGATGTTACTGGTTGGTATTCAGAAGAACGTTACTTGGAAATCAGTTCACAAATTTATGCTATGGGTCGGACAAATTCAATGAGAGAACAATACTGTCATCGTTGTTAGCCTGAATATGTTGCTTTCGGAATTGGCTGGAATCGGGCGGATAAATTTTGTCATTCAATATTTGTCAAACTTTTCAGTCCCATTCCAACACTAATACTAACTAGGAGCAATTGATCGTCCATACATTTTTCACTCCTGTTTCGCGCACTGCGAATCGGACATGCGTATGTTTATTTTTTTCATATTCTTGGTCAGGTTTGCCTATTTACCGCGTGTAAATTTCGTGATTGATTGTTTGTGCGAAACCGACGTCCACCCTTGTGGACCATGGTGGTACATCAAGCAACTGATTGCGAACAGTCAGCAGCAAGATAGTGATTGACTGGATGACGGATCTTTGGACAGAGAGGATGCATAAAATTGTGAGAGGATGTCCGTCACGTAAGACCACCCAGAACCAAATTTAATTGGGTTAAAATTGGGCATATAGAATTAGTAGCCTGATTTAGAGATGACTGACACGAAAGCATGCCGAGCTGGTTGTTTAGAAACAACTTGGGACGTTCGTTCTTGTCCGATCTGATGTAAAAGGTACGGTTCGGAATATTCTAACTGGGATCCTGATGTGGCCAGTTAGGGCACAAGCTATCCAAGCGGTTCTCTGGAATGGGACACATCGGGCCGAAATAGTGGAGCAAACCGCCTGACTGCAATGAGAGTTTGTTTGATTTTAATAGTCAGAAATCAGGACTTCCTTAGAGCGTATCCGTTTACAAGCTTTATTCGGCCGGAAATGAGAGGTCCCCTTCCATTAAAGTAGTTTTCAGCTACAAGTCAGGGGTTTAACATAACATGAGGTTCAATTTGTATATCATGGATACGAACGATAAATCACGTGATTATTGATCAGTACTTGTTTGTGCCTAGTTATTTTTTTAAAAGAATGATGGCAATAAACATGCTGATTGGATGTAACATGAGATTTTGCGTTGTTTGAACGTAATGCAGTCGTAGTAATCCTATAAACAGGTGTATGCCAAAAACTTACCCAACACCTGCCTTTGATACAAATGTCGTCCCGTTGTGCATAGCATGGGGTTCCGTCCGGTAGACTGAGTCCATGTTGTACCGCATGACCGTTGTCCAAGCAAGTTAGACTACATGAGGTGGCCTCACCAACTAGTTTGCAAATAAAATAAGGACATGCAACTGCTTCATATGAATGTAAGTGGGTGGTAGTCGATATTTGTGTAATGGTACGAAACTGCCAGTGACTGACTCAAAGGATAGTCGTGCTGTTTGGACCAAGAGTACACAATTCTTTTTGTAAGGACAACTCATCAAGAGATGTTTGTCTTCAGTTGCTCGATAAAGTTAGATAAACTAACGCGCACACAATCTCTGTATAACTAAACTCTTTGTAAAGAGCTTGATTCACATTTATCTCACGTTGAAACTGATCATCCAGGCAGGTGAAAGAAGGTGAGGAGTTAGTGAGTGGGGTTGAGGGATTCAGGGTTTACTGTCCTCCTCTGGAGGCTAGACGTGAGCGTTTTAGTGCTATCACTGTCAAAGTAAGTCAGAAACCAGGTGAGTAGCCTTCATTGATGAATTAGACCCCCGGACTAGACAACGTTCAGGTAACTTTCAACGTTGGCGTAGTTCGAAAATTTTTGAGCCTTATAGACACACATTGAGACCAACACACAGCCGGATAGCCAGTCTGCAACCAGTGAGTAGAAAAAAACAAATTTACTGAGCGAGTTCATAAGGGGCGCATTTTCTCTCTGGTCAGACAATGAACATCTACAGTCATGTCAAAAAATTCTTCATTTGGAAATACATTTTTTGTGGATCGTCAATCTTGCTCAACGGTGGAGGTCCCCGTGAATGTGACGAGGTTATTGTAGCCACAAACCTCTGGATCAGATGGAACTTCATGCAACTTTTGAATAATTAAGGGTTATGCGTACGGGACGGGATAATGAAGACGCGATATTCTTGGGAAAAAAAGACGGGAAGAAATCAGATCCACAAATGATCGACGGTGGGCAGTTAGGCGAAAAAACGCTACTAGGTTGAAAGCAGAAGTAAGACCGGTGAAAGTTTCTGTAAAAATAAAGGTAGAACAAAGGTAGAGATGCCAACATCTGGCACTGAAAAAGTGTCCGAAGACTAGCAGACAGCAAGAGGAAGGAATCGATACTGGCTGACTGGAATTCAAAAATAATAAGTAAGAAGTTCCCATCCAAAGAAGTGACAAGTCAGGGGGAATTCGGGATCCATAGGTTTGGAAAACTTGAAGCGTTTGCGGGTTCCAAGATGCTTGTTTTACAAGAACCTTGGTGCGTGAACATTATGATTGGTTGGCAATGAAAAAAGGGGCCAAGAAGGGCAAATGAGTAGGAGAGAGTAGTTTGGGTGGGTCTCACTAACAAATATGACTTCAAAATGGAATGGTGAAGGAAAGATTGGAACACGGGAAGACTTGAAAGTGTTGCTTATCACAGGATCTGACAAGCCCTAGTCGATGATGGCAGCACGGCTAGCGTTCGGGGCAGCAATAGCTTGCGCACGGTCGCCGCAGAGTCGGAATAAATCGGAGTGGACGAAGAAAAATGCAGGGCAGCCAAGTAGACAAGAAGCTCCTAATCCGAGTTATTAAGCCTGGATACAGCCAGTAGGTGGAAAGTTGGGCAAGAGGTTCCACCAGTCAACCTCGGCTACGTTTCTTTGTTATATCTATAGCAACCACAATTCTTTCAGTAAAAGTTTCAGGAGAAAGACTTACGACCTAGAGAGAACTGTGGAGCGGTGGAGCCTGTACTTGATGGGGGTTGCCTTCAAGCACTTGAAGTCGTGTGGGCCAATTTGCTCGAACAAAGTGGGCTTGGTGAAGGTGGATCGGAGTTTATTGGGGTCACAGCGGAAGCCGTGTTTACCGATGGAAAATGAAGGATTTCGTCTTTAAGGATAGGGATAGGCGAAATTGCTTTGAAATGCCCCTGAAGACATTTTGCTAGCTGGAGTACGGAGGGAAATCAAAGGGATATTATCCGGACCAGTTGGTTTGGATGTGTTGAGTACTTGCATAAAATTCTGGTAGTGAACACCCAACTTGATGGTGTCCTAGAAGTTAGGTAAACTGATTCAGAGTAAGGAGATTAATCAGCGGGATCGGAGCAAAAGAGGAGGACTGAGAGGAAACTACTCACAAGGTTGCTGAAAATCTTGTGAGTAGTTTCCTTCAGGAGAATATACTGCAACATCTCCAATATCTTACCAACTGGAACACGAGACGGCCTTTGTGCCGCACATTCGGTTGGAGAACATCATAAACGAGAGATTCACTTGAGTTTCCCGTGAAAACCAAATTGATGTACAAATGAGTATAGTCGTCGGAAAGAGGACTGAGACCTCAAAACGGTATGGGACGAGACGTGAAGGAACAAAATTTGTGAATGACTGCGTTAGCCAGAATCCAAAAAGATCGAGGTTTGGTAAGTAATTTCGGAAGCTACGATACCTTTTCGTGCCATAAAATTATCCCTCATTCTGACGATCGCGGATGAAGGTGTAGGAGCGCGCCGAGGTGCAAGGTTTCACCGATTGTACCGTGTGCTTTTCCCTTTTTCTACTGTCAATTACACATTGCTAAACCATTTGCGGAATGAACGATTCATTGCTTGGCAAAGATAAGGGATGAACCACCACATACCTTCAGGCTGATAACGTTTCGGCAAAAAATAAAACATCTTCCAAAGGACAACTTTTCCGAAGTTAATTTTATAAAAACGGATTAACGCTATCCCGAGTAGCGAAATAGTGGCAGACGGAGAGAAAGCAAGCAAGAAAAGAACTTTGCTCTGAATGACGAAGGCCGTGGAGAAGGATGTAACCTCATGGGTGAGAACATTTGAAGGTATCAAGGGTTTGGACAGGTTGTGGTCGCGATCGGGAACTTAGCCTGGAAAGCAGTCAGGCTAGGTAGTGAAATTCTTGATGATCTCACTTCAAACAAGGTCTGAGTGGAAATAGAAAAAAAACAAAATCCATTTGGACTACTCATAGGGTTGCTGAAAACTCTTTGACAGCCCACGACCGGTTTCGCCCTTCTTGGGGCTCATCAGGTAGGCGTAGTCCCCGAGTTTTCGTCAACCTTATGTTCTACTTCAACCCAAATTGGACTGTTTTTCGAGAAATTTGGGTTGAAGTAGAACATAAGGTTGACGAAAACTCGGGGACTACGCCTACCTGATGAGCCCCAAGAAGGGCGAAACCGGTCGTGGGCTGTCAAAGAGTTTTCAGCAACCCTATGAGTAGTCCAAATGGATTTTGTTTTTTTTCTATTTCCACTCAGACCTTGTTTGAAGTGAGATCATCAAGAATTTCACTACCTAGCCTGACTGCTTTCCAGGCTAAGTTCCCGATCGCGACCACAAAGAGACTCAGTTGGGTTCCAGGTGAGTCTCTCGCAAAAACCAAATTGATTTGCAGATGAGTGCATTTCTCGAAAAATCCATTTGCTTTCATAAAGGTTACTGAAAACTCTTCGACAGCCCACGGCCGGTTTCGCCCTTCTTGGGGCTCATCAATGAGATCGCCAAGAGTGCAGATTTTCACGGCGGGGTCAGTATTTGCTTACAGTTGACAAGGAGAGAGGAGAGTAGTCTATGTCACCATTAGGAGACCAGTAAAGACAGGGAAAGGTCTTCTGCACTAGAGATTAAAATTTAGTCTTAACTCGGCGGCGCGAAGGTCCGTGGTAGGAAGCTGAGTGAAGAATGTGGTCGGGAACATTCAGGTGTGTGAGGCCATCTGGGTGGGAGAAGGTGGAGCAGACGACAAGAATTGATGGACCAGGTTGTCGTTGCACCTCAGTAGGCGGATGTTACATCATTAGGCTTTGAGACAGCATGAGAGTGAAGAACTGCGTATTTTTATATTTCAGTGTGTTGAACAATTAGCGTATCAACTTAGAGGCCTGCAGAGCCGAACCACATATGAGTGTTATCGGAATACCCGAGGGGAGCCAAATATCGGATTCACAAACCAAGAAGCTGGGAGTCGGATCTACAAAGGTCACAGGCCGGAATCCAGAGAGGTCAACAACAGAGCAGCATCGATCAGAATACGAGGGCGCGGGAGGCCAGGCTCAAAATTCACTAGGTCATCGATCAATCAGGACACGGGATAACAGAACAACCAATGGAACCGACCGACCGAACAACCAATCGTGACCGAAGGTCAACCCCGGCTAATAACATGCATATTAACACACAGACACACACACACATCACTACTCAACGCACAACCACCAACCCATCTCTACGCTCCACTAAGCTCCCTACCAACGCACTGATGATGTCACCTCGATTGGTGATGAAACGTTTGCAATCAAATTGCCCAGCTCAGCGAACAAACCAACGACCATATGAGTGTTATAATTTGGATGCTTGTGCCTATCCGGGATCGTGCCGTCCACACCTGATATCTTTGACACCTGAGTACCGTTCTGTTTGATCATTCTTTACAACAGGCCAGTCTTTAGTTATTTATTACGCCAAAGATAAAAGCGTGGCAACACTGTTGCAGACAAACTAACTAAAGCAAAGCACGTGTACGATCTACTTAGACCAGGTAGAGTAAGCGGGCCGGGACCGAACTAAACTTTACTGACTGAAGCAACCTTAAGACGTATTGATGCTTCCCCCCTTGTGAGGTTTTTAAAATTAAGGTGAGGGTGTTATTCTCATGTTTTTCAATCGGAACTAACCAAACGTCCACTGTTACTCGTGCGATCATGGTGTTTAGTGAGGTTTGGGCTTTCCCAACTAGTAAAGTTTAGCAAAAACCGGTTAGAGGTATATGATTGGTCCGCCTGCGGTGGAAGGCATTTTTTTCGCTGAAGACATCTTCACATCGTAAACAGGAACCAGAGGAATATCTTGGTCTTTGTAACTCTATCCTCACAGAGGTCAAAGGTTAGACAGCCGTAAAACAATGTTTTCACGGTGGCATAAATCTTAAACGAACTCACGTTTAGACGAAATGCACTACTCATAAGGTTGCTGAAATACTTCGACAGCCCACGACCGGTTTCGTCCTTCTTGGAGCGAACGGGAGATTCAGCTGGGTTCCAGATGAGTCTCTCGCAAAAACCAACTTGATTTGCAAATGAGTGTATTTCTCGAAATCAGTCCAATTTGGGTTCAAGTAGAGCATAAGGTTGACGGAAACTCGGGGACTGCGCCTACCTGATGAGCCCCAAGAAGGGCGAAACCGGTCGTGGACTGTCGAAGAATTTTCAGCAACCCTATGAGTAGTGCATTAGGTATATACATGTATCGCGATATCTCGAATATCGTAGCAACTGGAACACGAAGCAGCCTGGTGCAGCACACTCAGTTGGAAACATCACAAACGAGAGATTCAGCGAGAGAGAGATTGAGAGAGATTCAGTGTATTTATCGAACTCACGTTTAGGTATATAGGCTTCGAGATGACTGCCGTATTGTGCAGCGATACGGTTACAAAGATGCTGTCGAATGTCGAATGGTTGACCACATGGCTGAAATGAAAAGGGTTGAAAAAACCTCATGCAACACGAATTTTTACGTGAACCTTCCATTTAACTAAATGCATCCCAGAGTGGTTTGCTCAATCGTGAGGAGTTGGTAAAAAACGTCTGCCGTCAACATGTGCTTCAAGTCCATAAAATCAATAGAAAACACTGCCACATAAGAAGTTGAGAACATGTGGGAAAATCTTGTACTAACAGAAACAGTCCTTGCGGTTAGCTTTACTCAGCATTGGTTTACTATTTTCACGACTGTTAACGTTTCCAGTGTCCTAAAATGGCCTAGATGAAAGAACAAACTCACTGTATTATTACCATATGCCACGCTCTGTCGAAAGAACTGTCCAGGTGGTCAAACAAAAAACTACAAAGTTGTGTCCAACTGTTTCTTACGGGAGATACTTAATGACAACTTCAACGTAGTTTGTCTTCTTGCCTTACAGGATTAATGCGGAGCGTTGACAAAGAATTCACCGATAAGTTTAAGGCCAAATACGGTACAACTGATGTAGTAGCGAAATGTCGAAATTTGTGTCAACCGAAATCTATATTTTCACTCAACCAACCCCAAATCCAACTGCCATTCATATTTATTAAGTAATTTATTATTTGTAGACACGTCCAAACACTTGAGCAAAGTCGGTCAGTTGGCAGGCGAAGCCACCCTGCGCTTAAAAACCTGGAGACATTACACAATATTTCGTTGTTTTTGTTTTGTTTTTCCCCAGTGATGTATATCTCTTGAGAAACTGAAACCAGCCGCCATCCGGTTGATGACTGAATCAATCAGTAGTGTTTAATTTGCACTTAAATCGGTCATAGTGCCTTTGTTCAATTTTCAGGTTTCCGTTAGACAGTCTAGTACTACTTGACTTACTGAGTGACTCCTCAGAGTAAAATTTCTTCCTTTCTTCATTTCTTCTTCATTTTTTCTTCATTTCTAGGATAAAACTTCTACAACACTTCGAAATATTCACCTATCTCCAGTGTACATGTAAACATAAAGTCGAAAAAACTGTTTCGAGAGAAGTGTTTTACACTTGAAGTGATCGATAAAAAGCTAGCTTTATTCACAGCTGCTGCAATCACCACAAAATCAATAAACAATAATTTTTCTGCTGGAAATAGGATAGTTTGAAACCCACCCACGCAATGGTTGAGGGGTTACGGACAGATTAACCGTTAGTCTGGGTGGTGCTCTGAGATTTGAGCTTACGTTCGGAACGAAGTCCGGCTGGTTAACGTAAAGTTCTGTTCGGAAATTCATTTCCCTCTACTCACTGGTTTGTCTCTTCAGGACTAGCGAGTTAGGGATAAATCGACTTGCATTGTGTTAGCTCACTCGTCGAGTAGCTCCTCGACATGGTTGATGACTCTCGTGTTTTACCATACATCAAACATGGTTATATTCTCCAGTTCGCCCAGCACTGCCGTATCCAGGGTTCAGTATTATAACGTTAATTCTATTGTGAACAATTCTTAAAGGTATTATTAGTATAGATTTTTTGGGTATACATGGCAATATGAAGTGAAATTTGCTCGGCACAGTCCGCCACGCGCTGGCATCGGAATCCCGGATAAGATAGCCGGCGAGATCCCTGTCACGGTTAACATTATGGTCAAGGGGTTCTTTTTCTGAAAGAAAAAGCTGATGAAATAGCGGATATTAAATATCCCTAGTTATGTCAGGTGCCGATACATGAAGAGCTGTCTTTCGATTGTTTTATCTGTGACAGTTCTTGACGTAAGTGTCGTTTTTTGGCACCCTGATTTGTAAAAACTAAATGGTTGCAAAGCAAATCAAATTACATCTCCGTCCATACAAATATTGTTTTTCGCTGTCTTTCGGGTTTGTTTGGATTAACCAACTGCATGCGGCGGACGATAGCGCTATTATACCCGGAAGTTGTGATCAACTGTTGGGTGGGCAGTTGACGAGAGTCCGTGCAGATGAAATTGCCCAACTCAACCTCAGTAAGAACGAATCGCCTCGTGTGTCCCTGGGTAATAAATTCCTAAATATTGTGATTTTGGAAAGGCTGAAACTTTTATGCACGTTTTGGCAACTAACTGTGTCGCCAGCATGAAACAAAGACTGCAGGACAAAACAAATTGGTCGACGCCTCCGGAACTGGTATGTATGTGAAATATCTATATGTTCAAATAGTGGGATACTACTGAAGTTGCCTTCAAAAATATCCTGATCCCAACACCTGTGCACCTAACGCCACTCTGTCTGTCATCAAAATCTAGAATCATTCAGCACTAGGTCTCACGGTGATTAACAAGGCGGATTTTATTCCGGCGACCCGAGTTCGAATCCATGCACGAACACTACCAAATGCTACACACGTTAAAAGCTACTTCGTTCTGAAAACGGTATTTGAAAGGATGTCACATCATCTTCATCTTGTCCTCGGAAGCAGTGAGAGGGAGCAAAATACTATTCATAGTTTGAGCATGCCGGACAGGTACACAGGAGCACCACTGATTTCTCCAATACAATCAACAGATAGTGGAAAAACACTTTCCGTTACATTCAACTCACTTACCTGAATCGCACAAGAACGCATGCGTGTCCGTGTCCCGTGACAAAAGTTGCCACCATTTTGTGGTCTGTGATGACAAAAAATGGAATAGGAAGGAAAATGGATCTGTAAGAACTCAGTCACAGTTGCAAAACTTTCTTGGCCTGCATAGCGTGCGAATGCGCATAGCACTGAACTGTCCGACCTAGTTGGAACAGCTGTCCATAGGCGTTCAGATTCGGTTCATGGAACGGAGAGCTGAAACTTGATATTGGAACAAAACTGGGTTCAGCTAGAATTTCGTTGAGGTTTTCCTGCGTACACTCGTATGTACGCATTTTCACGACTGTGTTTTAATGAAAGGAGCTACACACAAAACACTCTTTGGGGATGTACTTTTCTGTCGTTTAAGGGTTCAAATGTGACCAACGTCTATCTGAAATCGAAGTGACCTCATGTTTGTGAATGCATATTCTGTGAATGCAATAGTTTTACAAGCTTTTGAGTTGACGCTAAGTTGGGGATAATAAGGAACACACGAGCAAGAATTTAACTGAGAGCCTGATTAGACTCTTTTATTTGAGTGATTCGACAGTGATCTGCGGAGGTTAATCCAGACGATTCATGTTTGTGACCAGATCGGCTGGACAGGCAGTAATCCGTATGGAGAGGGTCGCTACTTCGGTGTATCTCATCGCAGTCTGCACTGTTACTGTGGTTGGCATGGTAACGTTAAATTTTCAGTTTTACTTAAAAGGGTATGTTAATTACGTGACGTAATTATTTGTGTTTCCCTATTCCTCAGACCAACTCATTACCCTTCCGGTGGATGCTCCAGTTTCAACACTGAACTATTCTAATTTATGCAAAGTCGATGTTACATTAACTGTTTTCTGCAGTCGATCTGCTCACATTTCTGGACTTGTTGTGGAACATTTGTCCAACTTTGAACTGAACAACATTTTTCCCGTGTTTGATTTGTCCGAAAGCACACTGCCTTTTCTGTACCCTCCTGTGTTGCTAACCGCCCAAGGTTCAACCTGGCCGACTTTGTACGATCCTGTGCTAAGGCCGTAATCTCAAGGCAAAAAATTGGTTACTTAGCCCAAACGCATGATCTAGGAGTCCTATCTGACAGGTAACGGGTAGTCTTCTTGCGTAGATAGTCCGCTGCTAGTGGATGCACGAGACGGAGAAGGAGGTCGAGACACAGACGTTACGCGTTATAATATATTGGCTAGGATACCGTCCGAAGATCAATATCCAGCTATATTATATTATATTATATTATATTATATTATATTATATTATATTATATTATATTATATTATATTATATTATATTATATTATATTATATTATATTATATTATATTATATTATATTATATTATATTATATTATATTATATTATATTATATTATATTATATTATATTATATTATATTATATTATATTATATTATATTATATTATATTATATTATATTATATTATATTATATTATATTATATTATATTATATTATATTATATTATATTATATCCAGCTATAGTATAACGCGTAATGTCCGTGTCTCGACTTCCTTCTCCGTCTCGTGCATCCACCAGTAGCGGACTATCTACGCGAGAACTGATGAAAGAACTGGAGCTGGCATGTATAAAGATTAAAAGGTCAGAGTTAAAGGCGGATGCTGCTAAAAGAATTAAGGAATATCAAGACGGTGTTCAACAGGAGATGGAAAAATCGGATGAACTTGCTCGAGCGGTGAATTCTGGGGTTTTGGAAGCTTATCCCTTTACTGCATCAAATGAACAGTGTGACGCCGTAAAAAGATATGTGGATTCCATTCCAGACCCACAGGAATTGCCAATACCTGTCGAGCAAGATACTATTGTCAACCCTCCAAATATCCACTTGTGTAATGCGAACGCGAGGCAAGATGATCGGCTACTTGAAACTGCTCGTTTGGTGCAAACCTGTATGGGACTTCCCGAGCGACAGCTGTCAAAATCCGATGGAAACCCCGCCGACTACCACAGTTTTATGCGCAGTTTCATGTCCACTGTAGCCCGACGTACTCGTGACCCGGCAGACCGATTCTCCTACCTGGTACATCATTGTGAAGGTGAGGCAGCCCAAGCCATTAGACGGTGTAGCTTTCTGGAACCCGAGGAAGGCTACGCAGAACCACTATGTATACTTGAAGGCAGGTTTGGTGATCCCCTCGATAGAGGAACTAACAGAAGGGCCGACCCTAAACGCGGAAGACCATAAAGCTATAATCAGTCTGGCTGATGATATGATGATTTGCTCGGCTACGTTGAAACAGCTCCAATATCCAAATGATCTTAATTCTTGTCGGACTATTGGAGCTATCGTAGCTAGGTTACCTAGCACCATGCAGAATGAATGGTTTAACTTGGCAGCTAGATCATTCAAGTTCAAGCTTGATCCAACATTTGACGAACTGGCAACTTTCATAAGCGACAAGGCCGATTCAGCAGCAGCTCAACAGGTGTACACCATAGGACAGAGGTATATGCGTCCCCAGCCAAACCCGGTGAGGCTGCAAACGACACACAAATCTCCACTATATAAAGCCGCCATCCTGACAACGCAGATAGGCGACGGCAGATCAGGTCAGGTTAGGTCACCAATAAAATGTGCACAGTGTGGATCATCTCACTACCTGGATCAGTGCCCGGAGTTTGTTGAAATGCCAGTTGTAAGTAGAATTGCCTGCGTAGACCGACTCCGAGTATGTTATTTATGTTTAAAACCGAACCATCAGGCAAAAGTGTGCCGATTCAGACATGCTTGTGGGTTCCAGCTGTGTGCGGGAAAGCATCATCCACTTTTGCACCGACCATGCTCTTCCATGACGGGAAACGAACCAGAACCACCTGGGATTGCATCAGAAGGTGTATACCATAGCATAACAGACTTTCCCAAATCAAATATATCGCTTGCAGTGGTACCAGTTCGTATTCGAGGACCCGAAAGAGACATCATTGTCAACGCTTTTTTGGACAGCGGTGCTAGTACCACCCTGATTCATAGTTCGCTTCTGCCAAAACTGGGATTGAAAGGCACACCTGCGCCATTAATTATTAAAACTATCACTGGAGAGTGCGCCACAAGATCTGCGTCAGTTTCGTTCTCTGTAGAATCCCTTGATTCTGAGGAAGTAATGCCCGTTCGTCGTGCTTGGGTTGTCGACTCCATGCCCTGTTTACAATCATTCGTACAACGTCCAGAACAGTCCCAGAAGTGGAAACATTTAAAAGAAATACCGTTTTCAGAATTAAAACTGGTGGACATAGGTCTCCTTATCGGTTGTGACGTCCCAAAGGCACATTGGGTGCTAGAGCAGAGGTTCGGCGGTCCACAAGACCCTTATGCAGTTAGACGACCATTGGGATGGACAATTTTAGGGCCTTTATACTCAAATCCCGATAACAATCAAAGCGAAGCAATATTTCATAATATCAGTCAAACGGAGAACTTGAATTTACAGCTAGAGAGTATTTTCAACTTCGAATTCATCGAAGCCGCTTGTACTAAGCGGGCAATGTCGTTGAACGATCGAGTGACCTATGACCGAATGCTTACATCTTTGGAAATAGTGGAAGGGCACTATCAAATACCCTTACCTTGGAAAGATGGATCCCCGTGTCTACCAGACAACAAAGGCTTAGCACTCAGAAGACTTTTTGTCCTCAAGGGTCGTCTTGAACGTGACCCTATCTTTAAGAAACTTTACTGTGAAAAGGTCGAAGAGTATGTAAGTAAAGGCTATGCAGAAATCGTCCCTGACAGTGAAAAAATAAAGTGGGCCCAAGTGTATGGTATCTACCGCACCATGGTGTGTTTAAAGCAGGAGACAAAGGCAAAGTTCGAATTATTTTTGACTGTGCGGCCAAAAATTCAAATATCTCTCTGAATTTGCGGCTGCTGACTGGTCCGGATCTGGTGAATAGTTTATGTGGCGTCCTTCTAAGATTTCGGAAACACCCTTGCGTGTTGGTCGCAGATATTGAGGCGATGTTCCATCAAGTTAAAGTTCCACAATCTGATCGGGATGCACTACGCTTCTCTGGTGGACCAACGGTGAGCTTTGTAACCGGCCAATTTCCTACCGCATGACTGTTCATCCGTTTGGAGCAACTTCATCGCCCTGTTGCGCTAGTCTAGCTCTAAGGCAGACTATTAAAACTTTAATGACCCCCCATGGAGAGGAAGCGGTGAAATTAGCCAAGCGATCCTTCTACGTCGATGATTGCCTGATTAGTTTGCCCACGAAGAGAGCGGTAAAGACTACGGCTAAACAATTCAAGGAGGCCCTAGCATATGGTGGATTTAATCTTACAGGTCTCTTTAGTAATGTAGAAGAAGCCTTGTGTGATGTGCCCGCAGCAATATCTAATACTTCACCACTCCATCTAGATCGTCAACCAGATTACGTAAGGAGAACGTTGGGCGTGTTGTGGGAAAACACGACTGATAGTTTCTGTTTCAAGGTTGAAGGCTGGGAAGGTATTCCGACTCGTCGTGCTTAACTGTCCTACGTAGCTTCATTGTTTTATCCCCTTGGGATGGCTGCGCCAGTACTACTGCCAGCAGAGTGTCTGATTCAGGATCTCTGTCGAAGGAAGGCTACCTGGGATGATGTTATGCCTGAAAATGAAATGTTGAAATGGAAGAACTGGTTACTGAATTTACAACACGTAGAAAGCATCCACATCCCACGCTGTATCCGACTCAGATCATTTGCTTCAGCTCGTAAGACTAAACTGCACGCATTTTCTGATGCTTCAGAGACCGGCTATGGTGTTACGATCTACATCCGATTGATCGATCTGCCGAGAATATCTCACTCTACATTATTGTTAGGGAAGTCCAGGGTTGCCCCCATCAAGTACACAAGCATACAGCGATTGGAGCTCATCGCTGCTGTACTATCTGCTAAGCTAACTGCCTGTGTGAGAGAAGAGCTGTCTATTGATATAGCTTCCCCTTTTTTGTGGACAAATTCCATTATTGTACTGCAAATGGTACGCGACCGAAATACACGCTATGAGACCTTCGTCGCTAACCGACTACCTTCCACTCTTGATTATTCGGAACCTGAAGACTGGATGTACGTTGGAGGCAAACGCAATCCTGCAGATATAGCTTCCCGTGGTCTACAATCCGACACGTCCAAACTATCCATGTGGTTATCCGGCCCTGAATTTTTGAGAAAGGTTTGCAACGAGTGGCTCTCCCAACCGGTTAGCTATCCTATTCCTGTTCTGCATGTAAAGTCAAAAGAATCGGAGGTGGTACATGTGACCTCCACTTACATATCCTGGAGTGATCGTTTCGAACATGTGTCCAGTTGGAGTCTGCTAAAGAGACTAGTGGCATGGCTGCGCCGTTTCTACCTATGGATGGGACGCAGGAGACCCATACTTCCCGGAGACGAGTTATGTGGTAGATTGACCAGAAAGGATTTGGTGGAGGCGGAATGCCTTATTTTTAGGTCGGTCCAAACAGCTTGTTTCACAAAGGAAATAAATCTACTAAAAACCAAAGTATATTCTAATGCTTGGAGGCCCCCGCGATTGCCAGGTCAACTACAACGACTCTCCCCAATTACCCATGAAGGTATTTTACGTGTTGGAGGACGCCTAAGATGGGCTCCAGTGCCTTTCGATATGAGACACCCAGTAATTCCCCAAGTCATCATTTCGTAACCAAGCTCCTCGTCCAGCATACCCATATATTAAACGGCCATGCTGGAACTTTGCACGTCCTTAATGCGCTGCGTGAAAAATATTGGATTATCAAAGGTCAAGCAGTCGTTCGGGGTGTTGTGCATTCATGTTTTCACTGCAAACGCTGGTATTCTCAACCTAAAATACAAATTATGGCTCCAATTCCCGAGGATAGACTGCTAACTTTTGAAGCACCCTTCGCGGCGGTTGGCGTTGATTACTTTGGACCTTTATTGGTACAGCTAGGTCGTGGGGTTGAAAAACGTTACGGATGTATCTTTACTTGTTTGACAATGCGTGCTGTGCACATTGAGGTGGTTTGTTCCCTCGAAACGGATTCGTTTTTGTGCGCCTTTTCCAGGTTTGCCGCCAGACGAGGATGTTCAATTCGTATCCATGGTGATAATGGCACTAATTTTCGCGGTGCTGAAGCTGAGCTCAAACAGAACCTTCAGCAGATGAATCAGGAGAGAGTGTCTAAAGTTCTTCTACAACGAGGATGTGATTGGATCTTTACTTCACCAAAGGCCAGCCACAGGGGAGGCATCTGGGAAAGAATGATACCCTCTATTCGGAGGATATTGAAATCGCTACTTGGTGGTCAGCTGGTAACTGATGAAGTCCTCACATCAGTGCTAACCGAGGTAGAAAAAATCATTAATGATCGACCCTTGACGAAGTTATCAGATGACCCTTTGGATCTTGGGGCACTTTCGCCTAATCATCTCCTATTACTCCGCGGTAATCCGTCAGTCGAAAACTCATCTGGATCGAACATGAAGCTAGCTCGACGATGGCACCAAGTGCAACAATTAGCAGATGCTTTCAGGGTCCGATGGTTAAAGGAATACTTGCCCACGCTGCATCAAAGACATAGGTGGGTAGGAACTGGCCGTGATTTTAAGGGGGGGGACTTGGTTCTCTTAGTCGATACGTCCGTATTTAGGGGTTCATGGCCGAAAGGTGTTGTACATACCGTCACGCCAGGAAAGGATGGACGAGTTCGTGACGTCATGGTTTGAACGGTGACGGGACTCTTGAAAAGAGATGCTAGACAATTGTGTTTTCTGGAGCAAACCATTGAATATGATGAAAGTTCACCCTTGGCCGCGGGGTAGTGTTAATTACGTGACGTAATTATTTGTGTTTCCCTATTCCTCAGACCAATTCATTACCCTTCCGGTGGCTGCTCCAGTTTCAACACTGAACTATACAAGGTCGATTTTATATTAACTGTTTTCTGTAGTCGATTTGCTCACATTTCTGGGCTTGTTGTGGAACATTTGTTCAACTTTGAACTGAACAACATTTGTCCCGTTTAATTTGTCCGAAAGCACACTGCCTTTTCTGTACCCTTGTGTGTTGCTAACTGTCCAAGATTCAACCTGACCGTAAGCTTTCCTTTAATTCTGCACACGACTTACTGTTATTTTCTTATAGAACCACGGTCTACCTGTCTGTACTGTCTGCCCATATCTGAATTCAATATACTGCTTGACTGCCCAATTGCGATTACCGAACAAACGCAGGTGAAGTTCGTAGAACTCAGTTTCGCCGCAATTGTTTTTGACCGTCCTACGTTGAATTAGACTACCCGTTACCCGTCAGCTAGGACTCCTAGATCGTGCGTTTAGGCTAAGTAACCAATTTTTTGTCTTGAGATCACGGCCTTAGCACAGGATCGTACAGGGTAGTTTTAGCATTATCAGTTAAGGTTTCTTGCTGTCGGTGAGACCAATTTGCTAAAAAAAAAAGGCGAGAAGCACCGCCCTTATTGGGAATCATCAGCAGTGCGCATCTCATCGATCAAAGTGTTACAAACCTGTGACCTTCCGGCCACTGGTTGAACCGTTCAACCGTTCTCCTCAGTCCATAAGTGGCTCAGAGAAAGAATAATTTCACAAAATGAGTGGACCTTCCTTCTGAGAAGCCATCGCGCAAGGAGACGGTCAATACGTGACTATATGAGGTGGTTTCAGAAACTGAAGAATGAGTGGGAGAGCTAATCTGGTTGTTGTTGTTGTTGTTCAGCCGCTCCAGGCCGAACGGTTAGGTGTTAAATCACTGGTGGGAAGACCGCTGGTTCCAAACTCCCAACTGGAGCTTCGTGAGGTGCGCACTGCAGATGATTCCCAGTTAAGATAAAACAGTTGTACGGTGTTTCTCAGCGTAGATTGACCTCCCTGACAAGACAAACTCCAAGTTACAACTCATAAAACCGCCCCACATTACGATTAGCTTTATCATTTTCAGCAACTGCTTTGAAAATTTACAGTTTATGGATAGTAGAATCGTCGTATACATTCAGAATAACTAGACGGAAATTCTTCGTCAAAACGAATGGGAACAAATGGGGTACTTTGATCTGATATTTACGACCCTACTGTCCTTTGTACAACAAAGCTACTTGCAATTAAATTGGGTGAAGGTATTCTCAGTCAAAACTCCGAAACCTCAGCAAAATGATTAGGAGAAAGACGACGAAGTTGAAAGCGACTCAGTCGGCGAGCTTGGACCACAAAAAACGAAACATCAGTTATGCTAATTGCTTACTCAGGATTATTGCATTCACGTTCGGAGAATCGGACACCCCCTCCACAACTTCTGGAACATGCGGACCACGGACCCCAATGTCCCCAGTTCCCATCCACTCGAACAGGTTTCTGACTCGTTGGAACGCATTGGCCTTGAATGCACCACTATGCAGCAGAATGAAAGGAAGACAACGATTAAATTGTTCCAAACTTGCCGGCACTCGAACGCACATTAGTCAAAACAATTTCTTTTCAAGTGGGAGAGAGCTTGATGAAGCACATTTTGCATTCCCATGCAAATAAACGCAAGTGTCTTTATAAAAATGCCATGTCCAGGAAATCAGTGTGCCTCCAAGCGTTTTTGCTCAAGTAAGATAGAAAAAATTCAACTTTTTAAACACCAAGGATGAAAAAGTGATCGGTTTTAGATGACCCTGGACTTTTGAGGCTGCTTTAAACGTCAGTTTGATTGAACAGTCTTCTGTTTAAAAAGAGACGAATTATGCCTACCTCATTACCAAACTTGTGTGGAAAATTGGTGTTAAAAAGAGCTGTTTAACTCAGTGAATTGCTCAACGATACAAATATTCAAATTAATTGAGTGGAGATATATTGAGAATCCTTGCAAAATGTCCAGTCATTGGTTTGTAAAATCTCCTCCCCCCCCAAATTGCTAAACATTGGTGTGCATATTACGTTGATCCGTAAATTCCTACCGGAATTCAAACATGTATTCGATTGTTTACTGTATCTGAGTTTTTAGCTGATTACCATTTGTGAACCTGTCGTTTGCTTGAGTCATGAGCCTTGGAGCACGCCAAACCATGACTGTTATATCCACAAATCAGTCATTCTGGCCTAATTTTCCATGCGCTTTCCGTCATGTCAACTAATCACCGATTACAGCAGTAGTGCACTAATACGACGTAAAGCAAACTGCGATCACCTGACTTGACCAACGTGAATGTCGAATTACTCTATTTTCCTTGAAAATGGTGGAACAGTTCATACAGTCGGTACGTGACTGTCATAGAGGATCACGCGTCTTCCCTTGACACTTGCTTGTGAGACACAACCTGGAAGGACATTGTATTAGACGATCATATATATATATATATATGTATATATATCGTTTTGACTTCCCAGCATCACCCTGCAAAATGACTGGCCAATTTTTGCAACATTCATCAAAGCCGATTGAGAAATCTGCGCATGAGGTTTAGTACCTGAAAACACCTCACAGGCCGAATACCATTTACCATCCTAGTTTGTCAGAATCTTGTTAAGCTGTCTGCTGAGGTCATTTGGCTATAAGTTCCTTTGTTACTAATCAATAACCTGTGGATGTTTTACTGTCGTCTTCAACCGTAGTAAATACGGTTACTCTCACAACCAAACAGTGGAAAGAAGAAAGAGGACTAATGTCACGATAAAAAAGAGTACGATCAAGATGCCGACACCTCTGCACGAAATTACGTCGAACACAGCGTCCCTTTAGAACCTCATCCAACACAGGCCCATCACACAACTAGACGAAGACTTTGTCTGGACACCCTGACTAGCGAACTTTTTAACTCCCTCGTCATGTAGGGAATCACGTGACATGCAAGAAGAACCATATGAACATCCACCACGAGGGATCCCACAGGGCTTAGGCTGACAGAAATCTGGGGTTGTCAGTTCTTCGACGAATGCCCGCAAACTCTTCCTCAGTAAGGGTTCTGATTAGAAAATAGTGCAGTCTATGGTAGACGGTGATGGGACCCCAACCGTCCTAATGTAACAAACTTTGGTTGCCCCTTCAGTGTTCCTGTTTCATTACCAAGTAGATTCTTGTGAATCATTTTAATGGAACAGGCGGCAAACGGCTAACGCTTTCTATGCCAAGTCATGGTTGATCAAATGCTTGAAGGCGGCTAAGGTTTACGGAGTGAAGCGACCACGTTTCATGAAACTACACTACTTTTGCGGTTACCATGTACACATAACCCTTTAGCTTTAGTTTAATGAGTTTCCGAGAGGAGGAGGGCATAAATGACACCGGTCGACCGATTTTGCTCCGGAATCGATAGTATACATGCACTGACCTGTAATAACACGGTACAATCATGCTCTCTATGCAACTGCTCAGACCGACTGAAATTTCTGAAACAACGCACTTCGATAAGCAAGTTTATGAATCAAACTACGACGTTGTAGAGTATGTAGTCATCACCTCAACTTCTCGACAAACGTCGGTAACACTTGTCAAGGTTTTTTACAACCCGGTGGAACAGCGAAATTGTCTGCCCTTGTGTGTTGCGATTGGCTCCTCCACGGTCTTACTTCCAATGTCTGTTTTGAGTAAGAGAGACTAGAGCAATTTGTCAGTATGTACGTACCCGTGTGATGGTTGTTGTGGAAGTTGGATTCCGACACAGCGATGGGTGGATATGTAGGTGGGATCCATCCCCCAAAATCCTTTCACGTCGATTCCGGCCCTAGTTCCGGTTACCGTCAGACCAATCCAAATTTATAAAAGGTTGTTTGCATCGTTACGTCGACACATGCTGGACAAATGCTAATTTCCATGGCTCCTGAACACTATCACTTTCGATATAATCTTGAACCCCGATTGGAGAATGTGTCATTTCGAAGTTTCTGATCAAATACCTACAGAGTTGTGACAGATCCACTTACGAATTTCATCATTTCTGTGGTGTTCCGAGGTAATCTAATATGAAGTTTATCTTCCATCATTCGTACATCGTGTTGTCTGACTGTCCGTCAAATACGGTAGAATATTCTGTTTCGAACAATTCTGGAAACGCAATTCGCACTGCGTTCTGGAGCAACAAAAAAATGTTTTTGTCTTGAAAGCTGCTTTTCGATAATTTTGTCAACATTCAACATTTGTTTGATTCAAGATTCTCCTAAGTGGTATCTTCAGAGGTTCCAGGCCTACAAAATATATCTTTCTGGCTTTGAGGTTGATCTGCTCTCTGAAGAACACTTTAGGGTGGGTGTTTACCCACCGTACTTTGCTTTGCTCAGTCTGGCAAGTTCAATCTCTATTTCAAAGGCTTCCGAAACAAACCTTTTGACTCACCTCTTTGAAGAACCGAACGCTAAGTGTTCTATGAAGTGTAAAGGGATGTAAAGTGGATAGTCACATGCGCGTTCGGGCTTCCGATGGATGTCTACAGCAAATTCCTCATATTCATTCACAGATAGTCTGAAGTATAAGCAACTGATAATTTCTTGTTTGCTTTGAGCACCCACTATGAGATTACATATGTATAGCTTTTGTCGCTGTGGGTCGAAAAGTCTTCTTCTTTAGCCAGATAACTAGACCGTGAAGACGTCGTCCAGTATGGGTAAAATCTTGTAAGGGTTCAGTGTAAGAAACGTTTATCAACCATGGGTGAAACTAGGGACCCCATAACAATAGCATCTGTCCGTCATCAGAGAGCATACTTTAGAAGATTGACAAACAGCGTTCCACGCCAGAAAGAAGGCTAAAGAGAAACAGCACTGTTTTCTTGATAGAACAGGTACCATAAAACCAAATCACCGTGCAAGTGAGTTAATTTGGTGAACATGAATGTTTTGTTTATCAACCTTGGTCAGAATCATTGGGCGGCCTTCGGTGAAACACACCTTGTCTAATCGGGCTTCAAGTCTTATTGAGAGGGCCTGTATACTGAAGCCTTGAAAAATTACATCTATATAATTGGTTTGAACATTCCTTGTCACATCTACGTGCAATTATCCTGGTGAATCAAAACTAAACAAGGTAAGTAGTAAACTCAAGTCGAGCTCTTGTCAAAGCTCAGCAGCAGCGCGGGAATTGAACCCCAGGACATGTGACATGCGAGACGATCGTGAACGCTGGAAGCAGGGCTGTAATGCCGGCGATCACCCACAAGTGGCATCAGAAGACAGTCCAAACCCATACATCCACCCATGATACCCTAAAACACCTAGTTCTAAACTTTACAACTACCTTCTATATGACATCATACGTTTCCTACGTTATGTGGATCAATTTCAGGCCAGATTTCACACACCTTGAGAATCCTATTTAGGGTGGACTTAAGGATCGTCACATATCGAAACAAAACTAGCCGGATGGTGTTTAGCAGATGTGTATTAAATACCGATATCTCTGACTCCTTGAAATTTTCATTCCAGAAGAATATCATTGAAAAAGCGAACATAAAAAGGGAGAGAGAGAACAGACTTGACGACCGTCACTAGTTGGGAGCACAGTGTGACAGTTAGATGGAAATTTTCATATGGAAATAAAAAGTAGTGGGAACGGTACTTCAGCCAGATTACTCTTTATCAAGTCACCTGTGAAATCCTGTCTACAAGGTTAAAATTCCTTGTGAATCCGCGGAAAACCCAGTTTGTTAGCCAATGGTGTTCGTAGTACTGCCCAATCATTGAACCTCATGTGAAATTAGGCTCAGTGCACCCTTAATTGGACTGAAGGCTTTATGCTGTCAGGTTAGTATCTAAAGTGCCGAGGTTAGGTACCACAGTACTAGTGAAGCCGTATAAGGGTTAGAACAATAGGGTTGAAACACAGCGTTCACATCCGTCTTTGGAAAAGGCGGATGGACTGTTTAGATAGCTTTTGTTGTTCCAACGTCAGACGTCGACCAGTCGCGGAGCCAGCCACCCATCCAACAAACGGGACCAATCATATAAACTACCAATCATAATCAGAGGGGCCTCAGAGTCAACGAGACATATATTAGCGGAATCACAGTACCGCTCAATGCCTGCACGCCGACGCACCGATTATTTCACCCCGGCTGAGAAGCTTGCTTGAGGGGAAGCAACCAAATTGCCCAGCTCAGCGAACAGACCAACACATGGATATAAAATCCGATCTATCAACATTCCCCTGGGTAGCGAAGTTGACAGCTTTATAACTGGACTTGCGCTAACATACTGACATAGCTTCGAAGCTAGAATGAAGACCGGTTAGGGTTCCAGTCCGAGGTCTCTGGCCTAAAATCCTGACCTCAATGCCGGGGGGGGGGGTTCACGAAAGACTACCGACGGAGACTCATTTGGGGAAAGTGGTACCTTCGACGGTTGAACAAAAAGCCAGAAGATTATTTTTGAGGCCTCTATATATTGGCCAACTTGGTGAGGAGACCTTTATTGACACTACTAATATCTTTTAGGATATCTCAAA
Source organism: Clonorchis sinensis (assembly GCA_003604175.2). Lineage (NCBI taxonomy): Eukaryota > Metazoa > Platyhelminthes > Trematoda > Opisthorchiida > Opisthorchiidae > Clonorchis > Clonorchis sinensis. The sequence continues at coordinate 161,780,252 of CM030370.1, forward strand.
GTGTTGCTGAGGCTCGCAAGCCGTGGTGTCAAGACAAGCTCTGGTCATCTTACAACGGAATAGGTTCAGAGACAACTATAAAGCAGGTCTTCAGATATTAGACAAAGCGGTTTACGATTGCAAGCTCGCGGTATGTTCACATTTCGGAAATTCTCTCTGGTTATCGGTGTGAGTTGTAACCCCGACCCGACAAGAGAAGTCAACCCATCTTTCTAAGTAGTGCGATCAAAAGCGATCTCTGTAGAACAAACAGCTGTCAATTGGGCAAGGAAAACCAAGTTGGCAAGAGAATGTTTACTGCACAGCTAGCTGACTGAACGAGTTCTCCTTTTAAGCACAAGAAGAATGAGACGACTGCATCAAAATCTCGTGAAATCTGCGCAAGTAGTCAAGTCGTACACCTTGAATTGTTCTCCGGAAAACCTGCTCTTCTTTTCAAGCGATTCGCCGTTATTCGCCTTTGAGATTGGAGTGAGAGCCATTCGTGCAGTAAGTGGTGACTAGAATATTGTCTTTGACTAGCTCAAATGCCGTAGTTTCGAACTCTTAGAGTGAGTTCACACTAGTTAATTCGTGTTGGTGAAAACAAGCATAAAATGAGAAATCGTTGGTTCACCCCTCTTTCGGTGGAGAGGGCACGTAACTGTCCATCGACGGTAGCTCAGGTCGTTAGCTGCGTAAGCAATGTAAACAGCCGCAGCCATTGAAGGATTATTTGAAGTTCAGAATCGTTAGTGAGGATGTCTCATAGTTGAGTTTCATAAATGTACTAATAACTATCGAGAAAATACCATTAGTATGCTGCAGGGTGGTCAATTGGCCAGTTTGTATGAGGACTTGAAAACTAAGGGCTACAATAGAAGCAACCAAGAGATGCTTGATATTTGGACGTGAAGCAGTAAAAGGGGGATAGTGGCGTGCCTGACTGAGGTTCCTACAAACGGTGCAACGGTGGATACTACTGACGAGGCATGCGAGTAATACGTTTTCTCACAACTCCGCGTTGCAGTGGGATTTTCGTTACGGAATTTGTGGAATCGATTTGCAGCATTCGTTTACACTTGGGTGGCGGTCAATGAAAGTGAAAGTTCAGGAAGACACGTTCAAGAAGATCATGAAATTTAGTTTTTATAAACGAGATGCATATGAGAGTTTTGCTTTCCTGTCCAATAGTCTGTTCAGTTGTTGTCTTCTAATGAATAGCTCCGTAGTAAAGGCCTTCTTCCTTTCACCGGGATTTAGGAGAGAGTGATTAGTAAACGCGGCGGGAATAAATGATGAAAATGGGAGGCCTAAATGGTCAGAGTATTTTTGCTCACCCCGTATGGAGTAAGATAATGTAAGCAAGGCAAATAAGGTAGTCCGTAAGTGCCACCACAGTTGACTTGGTGTGAGGGTACATTTCGTTTGGTAGTTCATCGTTATACAAAGTCAATGAACCAACAAGTTTTCCAAATCCAGACAGAAGAACCATTTTGCCCTCAATTAGAAACAGCTGCTCAAAAGCTTCACTGCAATATCACCACAGTAGTCGAACTTCTATGAACTATTTGCTCGAACTGTGACCAACAAAGCCCTCTCCATGGACTATTCTGGCAGTATAGACTACGAATGTCGTTTGCGAATCATCCCGTATAGCTGAGGTGCACCACTGATGATTACTCACATTCTTACTAGAGTTCAAGCCCAGTGAAGATATTTTTCATGCACTAAAGTATCGGTGGCGGTCTATCCACCGAACTACTCATTTTCCTAGTTCATACAACTTGAGGTTATCAGATCGGGTAAATAAACCAAAAGTTGTCCCACTCGAAATGAGACAGCACCGGTTCAATCAGACTGAACATTAACAGTAATTTTCAAGCCATTCGACGGTTCCTCGATTTTTCCCCAGTCCAGCGCTACTCACTTTGAGATATCTTTGATGGAGCTACTTTCATACTCTTCTGAAATAAAAACTACGGCCTAGTACCTTTAAATGAACTTAGGTGAAGTTTTATCGCTGTTCCGTTGTCTTCCCAAATGAGAAGGACTCCGCAGAACTTCGTCTAAATGCCTGTGTGTGCTTCCTTCTGTCGACCACGCTGAGTATCTAGGAGTAATTTGGCGCCCCAGTTAGCCTGGACTGTTCATACTGATACACTCTTTCCAAAACTGATGAGCTCCTCAGAGGACAAAATATGCCGTGGACTGACGAAGAGTTTTCAGCAACCTAACGATGAATGCGTCCCGTCAATTAATCGTGTTGCGATATCTCGAATAGTGTACACACTTAAACGTGAGGCGGAGGCGTTTGTGAAGCACCTTCAGTTGGCGAATGGCCTGGACACGATGTGCACTTGGAATCGATTTACCTCATCTTTCCATACAAAGTTAGTGTGCAACTGAGTGTACTTTGCAAATTTTATGCATAAGGTTGTCACCAACTCGAGGGATGCGCCTGCTTGATTAGCCTCGCAGAGGACGAAACCTGCAGTGGGTGGTCGAGGAATTTTAAGTAAACTTATAACTACTGTATTTTATGCGAATAAACAATCTTTTGTAAAAGGGCTACGTCAAGTTAAATGTTCCCACAGGCTTATGTGTAGGTATGTTTATTTTTGTATATTAATATGTTTTGTTTTCAGTAAGTCCCGGCATACTTGTGACGGTTTTTTTCCTTCCTAAATAGTGTTCCTAAATAAAGTAAGGAGTAGACGCGGGGTAGTCTCCATGAGACTATCAGAGGCCAATAAGTTACTGTCCACTTGAACCGAGCTGTAGTACGTGCAGCCTTTAGTCAGCTTCCGATTATACAGTTTGAAAGCACTCATGCTTCACAAAGGAATGAGCTGTTGCAACTCGGTGTAAAGCAAACATTGTTAAACTTTGGAGGGAAGTCAGTATGAACAGTTTTACTCGCTAATCTGAGTTGCGTTTGAAAAGTACATACCCAGTACAAACTTCTGATTGGTTCCCTCATCGCTGGCCTATCTGTGAGGCGATTTGTTGAGTATCTGCTTGTTGATGCTGTTCCGAATTCTCAACAATGGGTCGCTGCATTATGCCCGAAATGAACTAGCCAGAAAGAATGCAATGTAAATGCATTCAAACTTCAGCCAACTGTATTTTCTGAGTAGAATTTTTGGGGTCCTAATTCACTAGCTCTATTAATTGTCTGACTTTGAAGCCTCTGGAAGCGTTTTTCTGGAGTTCCGGGTCTCCTATTGAAGGAGCACCTTCGCCTTATGCAAATAGCTATTTGAAATGTGGAAGGCATTTTTATGATATATGAAGTCATGTGATTTAACGATCTGCCACATAGTGACCTCATCGGTCCCAAAGAGAAGCGTGTTTCACTTCCGTACTACCACGTATCTTCTCAGACAATAACTCTCTGTTGTTTGAATCTTCCGTTACAAAAGATAACGGGGTAACGAATTTCCTGATAGACTGATCAGCACAGAATTCCGTTAAATGAGTGGCTACAGACGCTTAGATTTCTTACTTGAGCGTATACGATAAAAAAAACCTCGGCTTATTCCTCTGCATCTTGTCCTCCTCCTCTTCACCTCCGTCAGTTTAGAATTAAAAAAAAGTAGCGCCAGGGTAACAGATAACTTTTTTTGTCAAGTGGATAAAATAATATTTCAAAATGTGCTTGGCCAAATATGCCTTTTTTTTAGAATAGTGTCAACCGAAAATCAGGGTTACTCGAAATTCTTTTCTAAATTCTTCTTTTGCAAATCCAAGCTTAGCAAGTCCACAAAACTAGGTCTGCATTCCCCAAGAACACCGGAGTATTCCCACAGTTGCCTTTGATGATCTGAACTTAGAAATGTCTGTTTATCTTCGGTTGGTCGAACACCTGGGATCAACTTACCACCCCAATGTGCACCTGTTCCGTCCACATTCTAACATATTGTTCATCGTTGAACCGAAAGCTGTGTAATCAGAAACGTTCTCCTGAATTACCGCTTGCTTGGTAGTGCGACTATCTATTGCTCCCTACGTTCGTTTTAAGTCAAAATACTGTGTCCGCAAAATTTGAACGTGCATCCTACATTTTATGGTGTTTTCTAGACAGCCACGTTAAGCTGGGTTCCAGGCCAATCGTGTGGTGTCTGCCCACAGTGAAATCAGGTTGCTATCAACTAAGAAGCAATCCTATTTATCCGTTACGAATGTGTCCTTCCTACTGCCTTCGAACCCCAGAAAAATCTGTTGACAGTTTAAACAAACCATCTTGATTCTGATTGTCGAGAGAAAACCTCAGATTATATCTGATAAGAAATACTATAATGATCTGGAATTTGATAGGAAAGTCCTTCACTTGCTGAGATATCGGAGAGGATCATGTTCGCTCTAACCTTTTATCGTCTTTTCCAATAAGGGTGGAGATTTTCTCCATGATTGCGGTAAACATATTTGTTCCCCGAGGATGGCCAAAAACAACAGATCAATAGAATTTGTAAACACAAATCATCAAGTCAGAATAGTTGTTGACGGGATTGATCTACCATCTACCGGTTAATCGAGCATTTATCATCAAACAGACGGAAGAAGCTTGCGATGTTATGAGAGGAAGCATTGTGTTCCAACAGTCTGAAACTTGTAGGTAAAACGTTTCGTTACCTTTCTGTGTAGCAGCCGAGGAATGTGCCGTAAATAGAACACTTTTCAAAACAATTAGGATGGATTTTTTAAATGACACATCTGAATGGTAAATCAACAAAATCCTTGCAGGTTTAATCCCTTTTTACCTAGTCATTTCGTGCAAACCAAGGAGGATTCTCCTCATACAGTCTAAATGAATTTGTAGCGACCGGACCCAGTCGCTGAGATTGAAGCTGGGCAACGCTTTTTTTGGAATTACGCCCAATACAGTCTTCAAGTGAAAGAGGAAACAATTAATAAAACACCTGCAGCATAAAAGGTGAAGCTGTATACCAGGAAGAACAGTGTGTACGTTAGACAAAACCAACGGAACCAGGTGCTCCTGCACGTTTTTAACGCATACCTTTCCAGACCCACAGGCAGACCCTTGGAGACCTGAAATTATCCCCTGATCTATTCTACGTGGCACAAAAAGCTTGGAACTATGTCGTTCATGAGAGAAAAGACTGCTCCTTCTGCAGTCTCCGGCGCTACAACTGCGTCTGAAATATGACTGCATTGAACAGTTGATGAAGGTGAGAGTAGTATCGCCTTTATTGTTCAGTACCAGACATGTCTCTGAATAATGCTTCCACGCTTTTTCTATACCAACTGAGATACTTAAGGGCTGCTTTTCCGTAGATCAAGATGGCTGAACTAGGTCATGCAATCTCCGCTCTGATTACTTGTCTGATACAAAGACAAAGAGGACAAGAGTAGAAAAGCGCCTTAGCACTTAAAGCAAGCATCTTTGGATTGTCAATACTCCACTTTTTCTGTCTATAACTCCCAACACTGTTTGCCTATCAATCAGTCAAGAGTGTACAGAGAAAACTGGTTGCCATAGTGATATAACACAACCGAAAGCCGGGGGTTTGATCCGTTTCGTGGCTTCTGGACCCGTGCCATCGTTTATAGGTAAGTCAGCTGCATTGGAGATTTTGATCTTTCTCAAGCTCACAACTTGTTTGTTCAACTTACTCTGTTATCACCACACGAGGAGCCTTCCGCCCAAACTGCTTCCATTGGTAAACAGGCACCGGTTTCAGAATCTTGACAGTACACTTGACGACATACAGGTAACTGGAACAAAAAAAACAAAGCTAAATGAACAAGATCAAGCAACAGCTGTGAGCCAACACATATTGGATCTGAGGATGGCGCTACTAATATTTGCCTTACCAAATTGGATTGAAAACAACAAGCCGGCTAGAACACACTACTTTGCCGGCGGTACGTTTGCCAGTGGTTTTATCCACTTCACTCTAGAAATTCTGGTATAATATGTTGATATGCCAAAAAATCGAGCCTTTCGCCTCTATGCTCCAGATCTTTATATTGGAAAGATCTTCAGACATCAGGTTGGAAAAACACAAAGTACTCTTATGTACCGGCGGATAGACTGTAACCAGCTATAAGTTTTCCGAAGAGTGAGTCTTCAAAAGTCAGTCTGGTGTAAACTTTTACAAGCAGTGTCTATGTGAAAAAGTTCCTATCATAAGCAAAGATTTATCCACCCCAGGGATCACTATACTCATCAGCGACAGCAATATACCTGTGTATTGGTGTATACTACTGATGAAACATGCAAGTAGTCCGCGGTCGGGTGTCCAAGCTCCACCCCCTGCATGCGGCAGAAGGTGAACGTTGCTAGAAACAGTATGAAACCGCTTCTCAGTGTTTGTTTACCACTTTTCAACTGTCAGTGAACCTCCAGGAAAATTCAAGAGGACGAGTGAGAAATTGCACTTTTCAAATAGTGTGCAAATGAATTGCTTGCTTTCGAGTCTACTGGCTTGTGGCTGCTTAGTTCGTGTTTGCTACCGAACGAATTCGCAGCGGAAGGCATTCCTCCTTTCGCCGGTAGTGCAACCAGCATCACAGTTGCTCAGTCAATACATCGCCAGCAGTATTGGAGAAACCTCAACTGAGTCGTTCCCCAATCCCTATAGTCTGACTGCATTGATCACTGGGGTCACGAATCATGACCCCAACCCATTGTTTTCGTAAACTCCTGGCACATTTGGCTTTCTGGGCTTCCTTGTTCCGGATTTTGTACAGTTTTTGTTTTGACCCCCTTACAAGAATGACTGTTTGTTGCTATTATATAAAAATAAATACATCGTTCCATTCACGGGGAAGCAAAGTGCCTGGGCCAGAAACGCTTGTAGCACCTTGAAACAAATGGCTTCAAACGTATAGACCATCGTTCATGCGGTGCTTTGGAAACGTTTTTAACGGTTAACTTTGTGGAATAAATGACAGGTAATGTAATATATGTTGGCTTACCAAATGTCCACAAAATCGAGTCGCGTGATCTTTCAAAACAAATTGACATTGCTGGTCCAACGAGAATACCGACCCTGGAAGATCGCTTTGTGAACGTTTGGCCAGCCAGTCACTGGTTTGTAGTGCAGATGGCATATCTTGTCGACGTAAACAGGAAGCGCCCGGCGATCTGTAGTAAGAAACCGGATAACGGCTTCATGTAAAGAGTAAAATCATGTTTGTTTGTGAACTCATTACATGAGAAATTGTCCTGCCTCGAGAGCATAAAGTTTGGTGGTGTCACCTCCTCATCCCTCACGGAAAGCAGGGAGACTCAGACAGCGTGAGAATAATGTGAGATCCGTGATTTGAGACGATGTTTAAGGCGACCAAATTCAAGAGACCACAGAGCGACAGGAACAGGATGACACCAGCAGTTGTTTGAAGATGATTATTTCCGCCCATCATGTCATCCGTGCAACCCCAAACATCAGAACAGTCCATCTACTAGATACACTGCCGTCAAACGACCAAATTTGACAAACAAATGAACGCTCCCCGTAATATTGATGGAAAATTTTCGACAACCTTATGGGTTATATGTTATCTCAAGTAACCATACTGTGCTATCTCGAATGTCATTCAAATTGAAACATGAGGCAAACTTTGTGCAGCTCATTCAGTTTAAAAACGTCACAGACAAAACGTTCACCTGGGGTCCCCTGTCGATGCTAATGTAAATTTCAAAAAGGGGAGCAAAATGTTTCATTGTAGATCCTTCACTTGTGTTCCGTCCCAAGAAACGTCAACTCCCTACTCATTGGAGCATGTCCAGTGCAGTGAAAACTTGCTGATTAGTAAGTCCAGGGAAGACTCAGAGCTATTCCCCCCCCCACGATATTAGAGAGGAGATGTTGGCAGCTCAGGTGGTTTTGTTTGTTTGATGAGCTAGGCAAGTGGATTGCAATCAAACTGCTCAGAACTAAACGGTAAAACGTAGGAGATCAAGGTTCTAGGATTTTAAGTGGGTATTGGAACAAATATGGTAAAAAAAACTCTGAAGTTGTGGTATAATAAGCAATCCGATCAGTCAGGGTAATGACGTTTGATACAGGCGCGTACCATTTAGCTTTATGTGTTTGCTCGTCACTTGCACACTTCAGTGATTTGAATTTTTGAGGGGAGATAAACTCATTCTGGCGCCAAAGGAGGAGTAGCTTGGGGTGATTACAAAAAATACACATTCAGAGAGGGAACACGGCAAAGGCTCCCAGCTGCGGAGGGGACCAATTGGTTACTTTACACTCAATATGAAGTTCATCCGTCAGAGTTTTGAAGGGTAGTTGAATTTATGAAATTTATGTCCATCACTTTCGTAATTGCTTGACGCACACTTGACACACCTTTGAGAACAAACATGCTAGAAATTTTTCGGCATGTGTTCAGGGAACGGATCTTATTTGGCCACCTCAAAAGAGCACCGTGTTCCTATTTCACCTTACTCGCCTTCTGGCCCGGAATTCGAAGCAATCAGGATGACTTTGAGTTTCACTGTGATCTTCAAGACAGCTATGTAGAGCGGTTTCTTGTAACGATGGTCAAGAGACTGTGCAGTATTCCGCAGCAGAAAACGAATTCTATCCCAGCGGCGTGCTTTTCCCGTAAACAACATTTGCCGGTACTCTCGCTATCATGGTCAGACCCCTTTCGTACGCAGCAGTAGCTGCGATCAACTCCCCGAGAAAAACACCCGCTGATATTTTTACTTTCTAAGTTACAGGTTCTAAAGTTTTAAGAAACAGGCACCTAGAAAATTTTGAAAACCTTACCAGGATCGTGTCATTTTACGTCCTTTGAGTAAAATTTATTATGCTTGGCTTACCTCCAAATATTATTACCAGGATCGTGTCATTTTACGTCCTTTAAGTAAAATTTCTTATGCTTGGCTTATCTCTAAATGTTGAGACTTTGCAGTCTTTCAGTCGCTGTATCTCAAACGAAAACAAGACAAGCACAACGTAGACTCGCCAACATACATGTGTCTGATAGTCATTTGGAAAACTCCGTGATATAAGCGTAATTTCGAAAACAAGACAAGCACAACGTAGACTCGTCAACATACATGTGTCTGATGGCCAGTTGGAAAACTCAGTGATATAAGCGTAATTGTACTGAATTTTTACGTTGAATTATGCAACCTGATAACCACGCAAATTAAACTGAATTTTTACGTTGAATTATGCAACCTAATAACCACCCAAATTATTGGCTGTCAAGATAAGATACCAGACAAGATAAGTCTGAAAGGAGAGCTAATTTGCTGTAACCATTCGTCATCTTTCTTTGCCTTAGATTTCCGGTTTTTGAGATGCTCTTAGAGGATAAACATCCGTCATCGTTACTGGGTGAGTTGATAGTCAGACAGAAATTTCAGCGCAATCGCCACAGGCTTCGCCATCCACCCAAACTCGGCGATGACGGGGCATATCACGATGAATAATTTCCAACCTCCACTAATTTAACATAAACGGTGCACATCATTTTAATATGGGCACCTAAGACGGACGAGACCTAATCATCACATCAACCAATGGTGGTGATTCATATCTCAAATTGGATGGGGCACCGAGACTTGACATGTATGCAGACCAGAGGTCCAATTTACGCATCTATTAAACGGATCTCCTGTTTTTCAGGCTGAAGACACAGTCACTTCTGCAGATAAGTTTTAAACAACAGAGAAAAACAAATAACCTAGTGAACCGGAAACATTTCACTGGGCCAAGCTAGACGAAGCAGCCATATCCTATTCTTGCTTCAGTTTTCATATTTTATTTTTCTACGGAAAGAAATTTGGAGGAGAAATTTTAACTTGACGGTGCCTCGATTTGTACTGCTCTCAAGAAATATTCCCGTGTGAATGGTCCGGCCACTAGCACTTTGAAAATAGTATAGGGCAAAATAACGATATACATGAGACAGAAATAGGATTACCGGTAGAGTGGATAAATTACAGGCAATTTTGGTGTAGAGAAGTCGAAAACTGGAGTTCTCTCGAGAACTGCAAACTAGCTATCTGCTTTAGGGTTCCGAACTGCCAAGAAGGTGGGATGGGATTTGAGCAAATCAGACAAAGCTGTAGATATGAGCGATGGAATGCAAATGGTCACGTGCCTGTGTGCGTGCGTAGCACCTCCCCTAATCCGAGATCTACGGTAGTGAGATTTTTCTGGGCAATCAGTTTAGAGTTGGACGTAATACACTACTCAAGGAGAACATAACGTTGACACTTGAAATTCCCCACGTTTATTCTGTCCCTAGTTGTAACCCCGCCCCACTTTTGTGTTTGGTGCGTGTATATGAACTAGCGTTTGTTTATCCTTACCACTTCACTCATTTGGCCTTGAGGTCATCCGGCCATTTGTGACCGACTGTGCACGTGTGACTATCCCACGTGGGAGCCTGTTTGCCCCTTTGGTTTGTACGCTTGTAGTCCAAGTGGACCATTTGTTTTGGACGAGTATCTACTGTCGGGGTTTGTATAATTTGTGAATTCGTCTTACAATAATAGTACCGTATAGAAACCTAGCTCCGACTTTGTTTTGCCTTCCCGGAGGTTCTTGTATTACGCGTCAGTCGAAGATACCGTTCGCCCGTTACAGTACTCGACATCTTACGTCGTCTTGTTCGAAATAAGGATGCCAACCTTTGGAAACATTGTGAAGGAAACAGAAGCCCAGGACGCGGAAACTATTGAGGCTGCGGAGGAAACACTTGTAATGCAGTTTGCTTCGCGCCCCGGTTCACGTAAGTCACTTTGTGCATCTAGTCGTAAAACTAGTGTAGCTATGAAAGCTTTAAGGATTGCTCAGCTCCAGGAGTATAGGGCTAAGCGGGAATTCGAGCTCCAGCGTTCTCTCTTAGAGGCACAGAGCAAGACCGAGCTAGCTAAAATTGAGCTGGAGGCCAAAGTGGATTCACAGGATGAAGCCTGGGAACCAGTGGCCTCAAATGACCGGTTAGCGCAGTACGTGAAATCCTGCCAGTTAAACGAAAGATCCCTATGATATGCAGTTGCTACCAGACAGTCATCTCCAGCGCCTAAACCGGCCGTTTCCATCACTCTAGTAACAGCGACTGTGGAACTATCCAAGGTGGAACTATCATACTTTGATGGTAATCCGAGTCATTACTGGAGGTTCACCCACCAGTTTGAGATATACATTGACAGCAAGGTTCAGGACGCCGTTGAGAGGCTCCTGTATCTCATCCACTACTGTCAAGGCGACGCAAAGGCGGCCATTGAAGAATGTGTGATGCTCCCGCCGGAAGTAGCATACTCCAGGGCTCGGGAGATTCTACGCAATCTCTTTGGTCAGCCTCATATTATTGCCCGCTGTCTACTTGAAAGCCTGTTTCGGTTTGCACGACAGACCACTGGACAGCCAAGTCTTTATCGGACCTTGTATAAAAATGCGCAGTTGTGAAATTGCGCTGACGCAAATGCGTTATGTTTCAGACTTGCACTCATTTGCGGTTGTAGAGAGAATCGTGCGTTCTCTTCCTCGCCATTGCAGCACAAATGGGCTGAAGTGGCAGATACGATATCGATGAGTGGCCGGGACCCAACGTTCACTGACTTGACGGAGTTTGTGAACGCACGCTCCAGGGTTGCACGGAGTCGGTTTGGGCAACTGGCTCGAGAGGGGACGTAAGACGCCCTCCTGTACCGCTAACTTCCACCAACCAAGCCCCTAGACGGGATGGTTTCACTACTTTCCTAACGAACATTAGGCCAGACGCAGACAGTGGTCCAAGCGCTTGCCATTTATGTTCACAGTCTCACCCAATTTCCGGCTGCCAGCGCTTTCTATCTATGGAAGTTCCTGATAGATGGAAATGCATACGGGAGCATAATGCATGCTTTGTCTGCTTAGGAAACTCCCACATGGCTAAAGACTGCAAGTCAGTTGTTCGATGCGGCCAGCCGGGTTGTAGGGGACGACATCATAGGTTGTTGCATTCATCGAAACCCGGAAACAAAGCTTCGCCGTCTTCAGAGGCGGAGGTTTTTTGTGCCTTAACTCGAGGTAGTCGTCTTCCAGCACGCCTAGGAGTTATTCCTGTCAAGCTTGACACTCCTGCAGGAAAGGTGACAACGTATGCATTTTTAGATGCTGGGTCCGACATAACGCTAGTAAAGCGGGACCTTTTGGTTAAAAAAGGGTCAGGCTGCTACCCACGTCTATGGCCATTGATACACTGGGTGGTTCCATGGGATGCACACTGACATCAGGCTTTTATCAATGGATGAAAGCCAGTCGATATTGACAGGGCTTTCGTCGTTGACAGCTTACCCATGCGAGCTGTCCCATCTATCAGAGAAGCGGCTCGCACATGGCCGCACCTTAAGGAAGTTGCCTTCGACGAACTGACTGTAGACGATGTAGGAATCCTCATTGGGTGTGACGTATCCGAAGCGCACTGGGTCTTCGATCAGCGCCTGGGGGTAAAAACAGCCGTTTGCTGTGAAAACCTTACTCGGTTGGATACTTCTTGGTCCGATGAAAAATGGACGAAGCAGAAGGTCGTCAGTCATTGTATAACCGGGTGCAGTCAGGGCATCCAGGAGCATTTGCAGCGACTGTACAACTCGGAATTCGCAGACACTTCAGCATCGAACACTAGTCTCTCTTTAGAGGATCAAAGAGCACTGATGGCGGAGACTGGTGCGGTGCGAGTAAGTGGGCACTATCAGCTGCCACTCCCATGGAAGGATAACACACTTCCCTACCCGATAACTTCCAGGTGGCTAGAAAACGTCTAGATAATCTGAAAACTAGACTGTGCAGGGATCGTGTTTTACACGGAAAGTACGATAAGGTGCTTCGCGCGTACCTGGAGAAAGGATACATTGAACGGGTGGCAGATGCTCCCACATTGTCATTAAATTCAAAGCAGTGGTATCTCCCACACCACCCCGTTATCAACCCAAAAGCCAGAAAAGATTCGGGTCGTATTCGACTGCGCTGCCAAATGTCATGGTGTGTCCCTGAACGATCACCTGTATCAGGGCCCTGATTTAACCGCAAAACTTGTAAATGTTATGCTCGGTTTTCGTTTAGAGAAAGTTGCTGTGGCAGCGGACATCGAAGAGATGTTCCTGCAGGTCAAGGTTGACCCTGTGATAGAGGTGCTCTGAAATTCCTGTGGTGGGAAAACTATGAGTTCTTTGGAGAACCTACTGAATTTCAATGGACGTCTCACCCGTTTGGTGCCACCTCCCCTGCGCAACGTTCGCTTTACGAAAGACCGTTGAGGAATTTGGCTCAGATTATGCCATCTCAACCTGCAGCGCAATAGACAATAATCTATATGTTGATGACTGCTTAAAGTCGTTGCCGGACTCTGTAACGGCCAAGTGCTTCGTTAACGAGATAAGTGCTTTGCTCTCAAAGGGAGGTTTCCGCATGAGGAACTGGTCTTCCAACGATCGCGGGGTATTGTCAGCCATTGATCCAACCGAACTCACGTCCGGTGTGAGAAACCTAACTACGGACCCATTGCCAATGGAGCGTGCCCTAGTGGGATACGGAATCTGATACACTTGTGATTGCCTTTAATTTACCGACGAAACCGCCAACACGCAGAGGCGTTCTTCCTGTATATCTTCACTGTATGATCCTCTGGGCTTTGTTTCTCCGTGGTTAATACCAGGCAAGTGTCTCTGCAATCCCTGTGCAAAGGTGGACTTGGTTGGGACGAGCCGTTAAATGATGCCGATCGCACTCGCTGGGATATTGGTTATCTAACCTTCGTAGCCTCCATAACTTGCGATTTCCTAGGTGTATAAAGCCTGAGAGGTTAGTGGTATTCCACACGCCGAACTTCATGTATTTTGTGATGCATCGGAGACCGCATATAGTGTGGTAGCATATGCTCGCTTCTTGGTGGACGCTGAAGTTTCTGGCTGTTCGCTTGTCTTCTCGAAGGCGCGGGTGGCCCCCTTAAGTCCGTTTCGATACCAAGGTTAGAGTTAACAGCTGCGTGTTTGGCAGTCCGAGTAGCAGATATAATTGGGGCAAGTAAAAGGACTACTTCCAACGTACTGTGTTTTGACGGACTCTATGATTGTTCTCTACTACATCCACAACGTATCTTCCAGATTTTGTACCTTGTTGCAAATCGACTAACAGTCATTCGTGATATGTCGTCACCTACTCAATGGGACACGTGACATCGGAGAACAATCCAGCTGACATTGCCTCTCGAGGGACATATAACCTCGGTCCGCTGCGTAGATGGTTAACGGGACCCAGATTTTTACTCGAACTATAGAGTAGCCTGGCCTCCACAGCCTCGATTGACTCAGCCGACGTTGCAGGTGCGTACTAAGTGGCTCAGAGCATCTCAAGAATTGAAACGAGGACTTGGTTCTGGTCTCTGATGAGGACCTTCCCTCAGGAGAATGGCCTTTAGGGGTAGTGGATAGTTGTGAGGCGAGCCCAGATGGCTTAGTAAGAACCCTGCATGTTAGAACGGCGGGCGGCGTTCTTAAGAGAGATATTAGAAGGTGTGTTTACTGAGGGACGCGATTAAGCTTGTATTCCACTGGAAGTCGGCGGGCGGTGTATCGTCCATTACGTTGACACTTGAAATTCCCACGTTTATTTTGTCCCTAGTTGTAACCCCGCCCCACTTTTTGTGTTTAGTGCGTGTATATGAACTAATGTTTGTTTGTCCTCACCACTTCACTCATTTGACCTTGAGGTCATCCGGCCACTTGTGGCCAACTTTGTGCACGTGTGACTGTCCCACGGGAGCCTGTTTGCTCCTTTGGTTTGTACCCTTGTAGTCCAAGTGGACCATTTGTTTTGGACGAGTATCTACTGTCGAGGTTCGTATAATTTGTGAATTTATCTTACATTAATAGTTACCGTATAGAAACTCAGGTCCGACTTTGTTTTTGCCTTCCCCGGAGTTTCTGGTATTACGCGTCACTCGCCAGTTACAATAAGGTTGGCGAAACCAGGAACTGCGCCTACCTCGAGAAGCACCAAGAGAAGCGAAAACCGGTCGCGGGCTGTCAAAGAATTTTCAGCCACATTATGAGTAGTGTATTACGTCCCGACATCCTTCTTTCCACACCAAGATACTGCTGTTGGGACGCACCAAGACACAAGCTGAGCTGTGTCCACTGTAACACAGGGTTACATTTTTGGTGATTTTTATCCCAACCTTCACTTCCAAAATCGACTTTGTTTGTCAAGCATTCCTATTCAATCTTTCCCAGGTGGCTACTTCCCGTTTTTCCTCCATATCAAGGGATATTTGTGCCTTGCTATTTCCTTAGCATGAACTTTTAAAAACTCACTATTTGACCGATAAACTTTCCCGGTGAAGTGAAATACGTGCACATCTGAGGTGTTTCAGTTTATAAGCGCGCTCAGGCAAATGGGCACGTTATTCGCAAACCGTCTTTCGTCTTTCTTTTGAGACTCTACTAAATTAATTCAGGTCTTTCACTGCGACGTTCCACCGGCGTCAGCCATTGATCCAACCGAACTCACGTCCGGTGTGAGAAACCTAACTACGGACCCATTGCCAATGGAGCGTGCTCTAGGGGTGCAGTGGGATACGGAATCTGATACACTTGTGATTGCCTTTTAATTTACCGACGAAACCGTTCACACGCAGAGGCATTCTTTCTTGTATATCTTCACTGTATGATCCTCTGGGCTTTGTTTCTCCGTGCGTACTTGAGTTATCACGTCCTTTGTTGCAACCAGCAAAGTGGCAAAGGCCCTTGTCTGTAACTGGTGGTATTGAAAAGCGTATGATGAATTTTGTATTGCGAGAAATCTTGTTAGAGACCTTGACACGGTAGGCGAGAAACCTTTGCACGTGTAACCGCATCTTTAGGTCTCTGAGGCGGCCCTTTTGAACCCGGTTGAATACGGAACCATAAAGACTCCGCACGTGCCCTTTTCACTAGAGTTGTGTAAGGTGAGCAAACATGAATTCAACAAATGGCCCTTTTCTTAGAGACCACTAGCAGAATCTTTTGAATACAGACCTTGGGGGCAATGAAAAGTGTTTCCTCATAGGTTGGAAAAACTGTTTGATCACAAACTTTCACTTAATTTATGTGGTAATGCTTGTATTATTTCAGTAGATGACTTAAAAGTCCACGTTTGATGATGATGACATTCGCTCAGTTCTGGGAGTTAGAAATAGGCGGAATTTTTCAGCAGAACCCAAAAATCCAACAGGAAACTTTATTTTAAGTCTTCCACAAAGAAATACTTCCCTGTCTCGACTTCGACAAATAAACGAAAACTCAAACTAAACGACACTGCCAGACTGCTTGTCATCTGGCGGGAGGAGTATAAACACTAAACAAGTAAACTTACTCTAGAAAATCTTGAATAGCTTGACGACTACACGCGGACCAGCGAAGCGGAAAGTTGTCAAAGTACAGTGTTCCAGACATAATCGTATCACGCCTGACCATGTCTTCGATTCGAAGTGGGGGCCAATAAGGCGATGCACTTTCGAACTCGTCAACCGAAGTGCCATGAGTTGCTGCAGGCAGTGCACCGATATGTTCCATCATATCCGGGGATAATTGTTGTTCTTCCATCCCGCAATCGGAATTCAGTTCAAAGTCATGCTTCGCTCCAAGTCTAATTTGAGCGAATAGAACGAATGCGTTACTTTGCAGGATTTGGGGTGACATATTAACTAGTCTGTTTTACTGGGCAAGTGGATATTCTCAAACAAAATTATGAACAGATTTGCGGAAAACAAGTTTGGCAACCATCGAACCAGAATAACTACGAATTATGACCATCGGAGTTAACCGCATTGGAAATATGGACCTTCATTCATACATGTTCAACATTGCCCTGTCTTTTGAATCTGCGAACTGCGCTGCCAGTGAACCCATTTGGTCTCCATCGAAGACATCTGTTTTTCACAACTTTGATTTTATTGTCAAGGAACAAGGCAAAGGAATGCGTCTTTTGAACTGGTCGTTTTAAGGCATCGGGGCTGACCCCAAAAACGTGAATACGAATAATGAATGACAACAAGTAAACCTCACGGATGCATCATGGGAATAGGGATACGATAAAATTGGTTATGAGTTGCGAGATGGCGAAATGGTCCAAGTGGTAAGAGCGTGAATTTACTGACTGGAAGTTCCGTGCTTCGAACCCGACCTCTGCCCGACGACTTCCGCTGTCTAGGCTTGGGCAACCTGGCACTATCCCAGCCCTCGTGCAACCTTCGAGTGGCATGGCAATCAGGCACCGAAAGGGTGCTACAGCTGAACGATGTGCTCATGTTGGTGAACGTAAGCGAGGTGAGTTGAGCGTAAGGGCTAGAAAAACGAGTTGTGGTTGGGGATAGAAATGAAGTGTCTTCCGACACGCCACATCGTTGTTCTCGAACTAACGTCCAGAAGTTAGTAAACAAGGCATACATTTTCTCTGAGTACACACCGATCACGCATCGCAGAATGAAAAGTCTGCAACAACGGTAACTGAAGAGGATGGCAAACCTCATCCACTGGATATTTCCCTTCACCGCATGCAGTCAAAATAAAGTGGTGAAAGCTCAGCATTTCCATAACTCCGTTGCAATAAACATCTGAGTTGTCGGTCGTCCAATTTTTTGTTGTTTTGAACCAGCCAAGCCAGGGATTCCTCCCTCAAACTGAAAAAGCTCGTCCAAGTCATTGTCTTATTGTCGTCCGACAGTTGCAACCGAATCACACTTTCAACGCTCAGAAACGTCACTTTGTTTGCTTCCGGCTATATGTTGCGACTTTTTGCCAAGTTTGAGGATTTCATTGGTTTACTTCACTGTTACTTTAATCACCGTTTATTCGTGGGAGTCCGTTGAAAAGTTATCCTGATACATAAGTTACTCATTCGCCTACGGTTGTATTTCATTTGAGTCCACAAAAGCACGAAACAGATTTGAATAGAAATACATGGTGTGAGCAAACTCACTGATGACCCAGTTCATGTGCGATGATGTAACCTGTGCCAAAACCACGATCCAGTACGGCCAGACATGAGCTCTCCTCGCTGCACATTGAACGGTAGTGAGCGACACCTGGGAATCGGATGCGGGAGATCATTCATGACACCAACACATAAAATGGATTTCTGATCTCGTGAACATGTCTGAATCAATAGAAGTATAACAGCTAGACACCTGCTTTAGAGCGCACGGAAGCGCACCCTTGGAAAAACCACAGTGGTCTCGCTACAAGGACGACTTGCGTGTCTACCAATCTAATCACACGTTTCATTACCAGTCACCAATTGTGCGTGCTTGAGGCGAGAAACACTAGTGACACTGCAAATGAACTTGATTATTTACACGTGGTTTATTCACAACACGATCACTGGGGCAGTAACAAATAGCAACCTTAAAGACATTGTCTAACAGCCTTCCTATTTATGCATGCAGATTTTGCAACTTTCCTACAACGACTTGTACATTTTTCTTGGTAATTTAAACTATCCTCTCCTCTGTTGCGACATAGCACATTTGAATGTTAGGCGATCAAGTTTGATGACTCACCCAGTGCGGTAGATTTGAAGTGGCTAGGGTCGGGACAGGGCAGAAAGTAATCGATGTAATCAATAATCAGAAGAAAAAAGGAAGTTGTGTGGACTGGAATTGCATAGTTGTTGTTACTCACCTTATTGGAGTAAAGGCAGCTGCTGCTGCACAGCTCGGCACATGAAATCACGATTTACAGGTGGATTAAAACTGGTCCGTCCGGCAGAATAGGATCGGAAGCGAAACAGCTATAGGTTCCCATACCACGCACAGTCATAAACTACGGAAGGTGTAGTATGTTTGGAATCCAATCGAAAGCCTGCGCCTGCGCACAGCTGCCAGTCAGTTGCCGGTGACCAACCTCCTTCGTATAGTTGGAAATATTTGTACAACGGTGGCAGATAAACTAGGTTATGTAGTTACATCAAACGGATCGGCAGGTATGGGTTGAATTCTAAGAAATCCACTACTCCACTGTTACAGTCTTTTGATATATCTCAGTAAATAATGACTGCGCACTAAGACGAATCCAAATTTGTGTGATCGTATTGGCAGATGAAAGGAACTAGAATCGAGTCATCAGAACGTTCTTCATCCGAAAGGAATCTGGTAGAGGAGTTTACGGAGCGGATGTGATCCACGCTCTACAGTCAAGATGGTGTCAAGCCTTGACTGATGTCTTCCGTGAAAAAAGAATGTAACGCTTTCAGCCAAAATGACGAAGCTATGAATCCTCATTTGAGACGGCTTATCGTTTTCTTCGACGGTACTCCCATGCTAGGAACTGGGACCCTCTGTGCTAAAACGTTTTTTTTATAATCCATAAGCATATTTAAGTTCAATTTCCTGAATAATGCATATTAGATATTCTTTGGCTTGATTGATACTGTCATCCTCGACCATTGTATGCTCAGGAATACCTCGTAAGTAACACTCCAGACGACATCACAGGAAATACACTGTATAGATATACCTGCTGTAGATATATATATATATAAGTTTAATTGCTTTTTCCGACGTCGCTAAAGTATCCTATCTCTCCGCATTTGCGCGTGGGAAAAGCCTTCCCCTAAAGAACAACTTAATGGTTATTTGGGTGAGGGAAATGTGGCAGTTTACATGAGCCGAATTAGATTGACGCATGCAGGAAACAGTCCTGTTGTTCGTTGTATGATGTCATTACGCCAAGGCTCTTTAAAGCTCTCGATCGGCTTCTGAGTAAAAGTCCATCAGTCGATTCCGCCAAGTACTTATTAGCACTAGTGATCTGAACGTTGGCCCAAATTCGAATGTGTGCAACCACAATGACGTTCAGCAAATGTATACATGCATCCGATGACTCAGGCTGCTTAAAGTCGAATAAATGGTTCACTACAAGAAAACCTTTGAACTCATATTCGCAAGTTTATAACAGGGCGAGTTGTTCCACATCCAAGAATGGTCGGGTGTAGTATATCGTACGGTAAAATCGTTTTCAGTTAACTTTGCTATCCGTTGTATCTGTTACCTGTTACATTGATAACTTAGTATCCAAAGTTTATTCATACGTGTCATCGTAAAATTCCAAACACCCTGATGGGCATTAATATTTTTGCGATTTCTTCTCCTGGTCAGCACAAACCGAGGAACTACTAAACTAAAATCGAGCGAACCATACAAGTAATAAAAGGATAAAGTGGAGTTGAGAGTAAATGTGTGAAAATTGTTTACGTCGCAATCGATTGGTCTGAGTGGCCAGCGGTCACGTGAGCAGAAAGTGGAAGATCCAATGGCGAAATAGGAGGGATGGCATCTTATACAATTTTGAGAACAAAAGCATAAAACCCGGGGCTTTCGGAACGAAAGATTACCATTGATATTATCCTTACAATTAGCGTTCATAAAATTATGGAGATGTTGTGCGACGAAACCTGATGAAACGTTCATCACACAGAAGCTGATTCATTTTATGATGGATTGATTTTGCACATAAAAAGTAGGACGGACAATTTTTTTTCGCTTACCCAATGTTCAACAGAATAGCAGAGTCCCAGTTGAATGTGGGCCGCCTTAGTTTGTTTACCCACCGACAGAATCGAGCCATAACTTGTTCTTGTTTGCTATACGACCAGTCTTCGAGATTGTTTCTGTTCTATAGTGCAGAAAAGATAGGGAAACAACGAAATAACGTTTCCTTCGGGGAAGTAATGGTGAGCCTTTTGAGAGTGTAAGAATTTTAGACTCCGGAGATCTTGAGTACGCAGTGGCAAACGTTCATCAATTCTAGGGTGCATGCTAGAGTAGATGCTGGTTCGGCGGAAGTTCTTGGTCATTTTATTGATTTATGTTTATTGTCTAATTTTTCCAAACCAACTCTTAACACAAATGGTTAGGTTTGTTGGAGAAACCCTAGCTAATTGCGTAATTCAAACTGTTTTCGTTGAAATGTTGCTTGTTCTATCGATTGTGCGATTGTTTCTGATGAGAGGAGCAGCATTTAAATGTCCCTATGAAACATATGACCCCAGCAAAATTTGATATATTGATGTAATTGAACTGCAAACTATGGCCTTACAAATACGAACTGTGTATATGCCTCTGAACTTCACTTAGAGTTGGGTGGAACAAACAACTTTTCAAAATATACTTGCAAGCCCGAGCCTTCTATCACTCTGCTCTTTTATTTCTGGTGGACAGATCCGGTCTTGGAGTTTCAAGAAGCTTTCCATTATGGCTATTTAGATGACTGCAAAATTGTACGCCCATCCCGTCTTGACTGCATCAATCCTAGTTAATTCTACAAACTAAGTGAATAAGCTCACAAATTTCCAATAAATTTGGCGGCAAAACGCCTACTGCAGTGTAGTAACTAGCAGATATTGATTTTCTATAGCATTTAACTGCCATGTATTGATTTTTCCTTGTGGATAATTTTTTTCAAAACTGATGTGACCACGGGTAAACACTAAGTGAATAGGTGAACACAAAACATTTGTTTGCAGTTACAAAAACTACGACTTATCCGAACTCACTGAGTAAACACGGTCCAAAAGGATTATGTCCACTATGTTCAGCTCTAGTGACGTCTTCAGACTTGGATGCCGCAGAAGCGAGGAAACCTACAAGAATAGAGGGAACGCAACACGTCATGCCTATCGTAACAAGGTAGCAATGTCTTGTAACCTATTCGTGGGACACACCAAGCCGGTCATTCGGGAAAGTTGCGAACTCCCAGACAAACGAAGATCACCGTGAATTATATGGAAAAATAAACAATGGAAACTTTGCAATACTGATTTTAGCTATCAGTAAAATTTCTCCAAGGTCACGGAACGTACACTCAAGCCACCGAGAAAAGTTCACTGCACTCGAAAACGACGTTGAAAATAGAGTTTTATGGCGCCAGGAGCCAAGCCTAGGTTTGGCCGGTAGCACGTGAACAAACAATTAGACCTGAAAAATTGACCACACTTAGAGGCATGTGTCCCCAAGGTTTTCATATTCGTCCATAGCTTCTTCCGAAACGCTTGCACTTTAAGCTTATTGTTTGAACGGGCGCCTTTTGCTTCCACTCGCGTTCAAACAAATGAACAGGATAAGTGCTTATCAGCGTAAAGCTGGTGTACACAGGCACAAACAAATGCGAACACCAGGCAGCGAATCATTGAGAACTGGGAGTTTACAGGCGTAAGAAGTGTGGTGCTTTTCTGGCGTCGATCGCTTTGACATTTTATCGCAAACTTCCCAAACCGAGGGTCAATACAAGGTCCAAGTGATTCGAAATGTTGTTACAGAATAACTTGTGAGTAATTTTAAAAAAAATATTAGCAACATCTCTCGAGTGATACATTTGTACTTAGTGTACTTTTTTATTATGGTAAATATTGCGTTTTTCAAGGGAAAACTTTTTGGGCTACTATTTTAGAACTAAGTACGATTCAAAGCCCGGAGAGAAACTGAAAATGGTAGTGTGCAGTCCAACCAATAATCTGGAGCGGCTGACGCACCGAAACACGGCTCATTATTTTCCTAAAAGAACGTCTACGATTAGAACCCCCGGTTTTCTCAAAGGAATTATCAAACTTAAGCCTCGAGTTCTTATCCTATTCTGATGGGCTTCACCCGACCAGAGTGAAGCAAGCTACCAAAGTTTAGTTCGACCATTGGACGATCAACCGACCGAGTAAAAAACATAATACAAACAACTCAGAGGTAGTAAGGTATTCTGGGGATTATTACCATAAAATCAATAAGGACAGAAATGCCAGCTGTGCGCCTTAAAAGAGCTTGTATGAGACTTGGGCCCGCAAAACCAAACGACTCACTGTCGTCATTGTTGATGTCAAGTAGTCGTTCAGTAACGCGCCAAATCGTTGTCTCATTCTTTCTGTCACGACTACCAGCAGCTCAATGGTGTGAGGTTCTGTGTATTGGAAACTCAGCACTGGGTATTGCTCCTCGTTGTTTTCTGTACCGTTGCCACCAAGATCACCGCCTTCAATATAGTACGATCGGTCAGATATGGACTGCGTTGTTCGAGGATCATTCCCCGTAATCCCCGGTTCCGGTCCATCGATAACAACGATCCGTCTCTGGTCCATCCGTATGGTACGGCCTGAATCATGCAATGAGAGTGGTTCTTGGTGAGGGATGCGTGTTCGTTTGCCCAATGAAACATAATCGCCCCGACGTAATCGTCGATATCGAAGTTTTGGTGTGGTTGAGCCATAGGAATGAAAAGCCCCGGGATTAGTCCTCTGTTCAACGCCCTGTCGGTGAAGATAGCGCGAAGATAGTGAAACAAAGGATTTCCCCACGGGTTTATTCAACGTGGCTCTTGCTGAAATAAGAAAGGACAATGCTTTTTTGACAAAATACTATACTATACTGTACTATACTATACTATACTATACTACACTATACTAACACTATACTATACTATACTAATACTACAGTCATCAATGACACAACTGCTACACACTGTTATTATTGCTTAAACTGATGGGAAGTCAGTCGCTGAAACAAGAGAAATTTAGCCGTTGTAGCGGAATAGAAAGAACTATTCAATTCTCAGGGTACCTGGTTTAGTACTTTGATTTTTAAAATTACACGCAGAAAAATTGCACCTATACGTGGGTTTAGGGTCCCCGCAAACATCTCATGTAGCCACGCACTGCAGAGACTGGACCTTGTCGTGTTGTGGCTGTTCGTATACCTCACACTGAGCTATACTGTTAGGTTTCACTTTGATACACCCAAAGTTTGTCATACCAGGCTGGTCAGTGGATAGAGGTCTAACGAACACAGTCTCTTGGTCCTCCAGGTCGGAAGTCAGGACGGGCACGGCGACTTGTCCCTTAAAATACTACTGTAGTAGTTTGTTGGCGACCATCCGCTGCCTTGCGGTCAAACGTCTGAGCAGAGCTTTTGGTTGTGGACACCAGTCGCCCTCCTGTGGGTGCCCTGACAATATACAAGCCCGCTCCAAAATTAAAAGTATCGTACCACATTACATCAAGAGCTGTGACACGCCTGTGTGCTACAGATATCAAAACATCGTTTACCGAGACAAATGCTGTTCTCTCTGCCTCCTTCAGAAAGGCACAAACGTACGCCTAGACAGAAGGAATTTCTGAATGCGGTCCGTTTCTGTGTTGGAGGGTCCCATGTTCCTCTGCGCTTGGCTTGAGATATCGCTGATGGATACTGGTGGCGTCCGTTCTGCCCGTTGCTCTCCAAATCGTCTGTTTGCTTGCTTGGAGGTGTAGGCACCTCGTAATGCTTGCAATAGGCCAGCACCAAGTCACTTCCTCACCCACTCTCTTATCTCCTTTTCACTCTGTCAGCACTGATTTTGCTGTCTCTGGTGGTGATGATGAGGATGACTCAAGTAGCCATACTTGCACCCCTTACTTTACCACCTAGCAATTTTCGCCGCCTAAAACACCTAACCTTAGTAACTCATTAGACTGAGTTGTCTTTTAAATCCGGCTAACTACTGGTGTGTTTTTTAGCGGCATTCGGGGAGTAAACACCCCGGTGGTCTGTCACCATCAGCCTGCTGCTTGAAGCCACTGCTATGAGGTCTGCTGAATTTCTGTTTGTTTTCATGCTATCGAACGGGAATTCTCCTTTACCTTCCATTTCTATGGGAGGTTTGGAAAATGTTATTTTTCACTGTCTTTTATTCCAGATAAAACTGCGGTAAGCTTTGTGCTGATAGTTTATCCAACGGGAGTTAAATTTCCTGACTAACCGAGCCAAGTCTTCATGGGCCGTTAGAATTAACCTTGGATGCCACCAACCACATTTATTTACCTAGAAATTCCATGAGGATTCCTGGGATTACCTGGTTATGAACGTTACCAACAGGCAATGCTTCTATCTTAATGCTTTAGGCAATGCATCCTAAAAAATTGGGGCCCTGAACGCACAGGACTAACAAGTAATTCAGGTGATCTTTTCAACCGCTTGCTTTCTCCTCGCACCGCCCTATCACATTTTTTTCATTTGGGGCCTGAACTTCATCGATCAGTGCAAGAAGTGAGTTCAGACCACTGACAATATCAGCTGTAATACCCGTGGTTTCGGGTCTTTTGATGAGCACTTAGAACCTGGTTGAGAGACCAAAGTACCCAGATAGCCCGGACGTTGAGGGCTGAAACTTTCAACTAAAAATCCCCAAAATACCCAGCGTTTTCTTTCCCGGTTTTTAAGATCCCAGCCACTCTTTCCCCCGGAGACACATTTGCTGAAGCTTGAGTCGCTTGTGTCTTCCCTGAGATTACATGTAAACATTTTCGGGAAACGATGTCGCTATTTTTATTGATTTTTGTTACCTGGATTCTGAAATCTGGTATGAATTAGAAAATTAGTCTACGACTTTGGGAGGCACCCTTGCTTTAGAGCGAAAAATTGAGGCATTTTGTTGTGTAGCAGCGGGGTAACTGTTGACATTCAGTGAAGTCGTTATCTAGATAGCCGATTTCGATGAATTATTGCAATAAATATGCGAACCGTGTAGCCATACACTAAAACGCAATGAGCTCACATGTTTCGCTTCGCGATAACCGCAAACTTCTTTCAATGTCCACCGGTTTCGTTCCTTGATTCGTACTGGTGTGCAAATGACCCTGAAAGAACATGAAACAGCTTGAGTAATGCATGCGAAACTACGAGAATATCGAACTCCACCAAAACATTTCATCACACTTGGTTTCCGGGCCTAATTTATAGATGATGGAAAAAATAAAACTGTCTGACGTTCGCGTTTGGTATCTGATTACAGTATAATGACTAAGGAAGTCATTACATGGTCGGATGTGCAGAAGGCCTGACATTTTCGAGTTAAACTTATTGTCAAATCACAGGGCCAAAGGTTCAGGTGAGAAAATGTTTTCCTGCAGATTGCACCTGCAAAAACTATTGATGAGAAATGTCGTTTTAACGAAAGGACCTAGAATTTGAGGTAATCATTTTAGGCCCCGAGAAGATTTCTGCTGAGCTAGAATGCACAGTCAGTCCCACTTTCTGTCAGTCGCCGTTCTTTCCAAATGACTGGTTCTGCCTTTGTTTTATTCGCAACGTACAGAATTCGATTCTTGGCCAACCGACAGATGCCTTAGGGATAGAAAGCAGGATTGACATATATATGTTTCAGATGCGTGCGTTTTTTGTGCAGTCCTGTTCCAAAATTTTCGAAAGATATGATTGAACTCCTTGGGATATCCGTGTTAAGGGACAGAGCTCTAGGTGTTCCACTTTGTTTTGGCAGGCCAAGAAACAAGAATCCTCTGGGATCTTCTTCATAGGTCATTTAGGATAAAATTCAGGATAAAATCCTGTAAAATTTACTGCCGAACTCCAACGTTCATTTATTCAGATAACAACAGGTAACATGAAAAAAAGTACGAAAAATGTTAGACTTGGAGTATTATTTTTCAGAAGAAACGGCATCAGATGGAAATGGATATGCCAGCAGTGGCTGATTTTGATAATAATGTCTAAGATCAATAAATCAATAATAAATTTTATGTTTATACTTCCACCATTTATCGGTGGTACTAAAACCCTGAACAGAAAAAATTTGCTGTCTTCTTATGTATTATTTTGTAATAAGAAATACATTTTTCGCAGTTTCATGCAAGGAAGATCAGCGGCCATCCAATTGACAAGTTGTATAACTGTAAAAATGAATAAAAAACCAAAACTATCTTGCTAAATGTCATCTGCCAAAGCATTGCGCAGTGTAGGAGCCTTGAGAAAACGCATACAATATCCGGCGTAGCCTAGCAGGTTTGCGGACACAGTGGTTGTATATAGTGTGGGTTATTGTATTATACCAGTTTCACAGTGAGTTACAAAATGCAGAAATTTGTTTCCATGATTTGTTGTTTTTATTTCTCGGGCGAAGCGGAGAACACATACCTCGTATTAGTTATTTGACAAGGCTAGGACCTACAGCCATCCCAGAGTACCCTCTTTTTGTTTGCCGACCTTGTATTAATGCAACTATCACTCAGAAAGCTTAGGCATTGGACCGCAAAACTATGGGGTACATCTCAGTTGAACATTAGATGGCATGGAGGTTGACATTTGTAGGACCTCTTCTTTCAAATGGATGTTGCTATCGCGGGAGAAACGAAAGGAATGGCAGTCTACCTAGTGTTACAACAACTACCTAGCTAAATGGGTTTAGCTTTTTTTCAAAGAAAGCTACAATGAAGATTATAACAAGTATCGTTGTATTTGTAATACTTATAGCAAGCTGCTCTTTAGATTGTACAATGCCCTCATTCCCCAGTGCCTTCATTGCAACTTGTACCTTCATCCCACACACAAGTTAATTGCAAAAATTGTGAAATCTTGTAATAAATGGACTCGAGATCCAACGTTTTTCCACCATAAGTTGTTTCTTTGACAGAGTGTTATGCCTATTCGTGCCCTGCTGCCTCAAAACTCTCCTCATTCGAAAGCAATCTTATGTCCGCTAACTGGAACGCTACATTAATTTTACCTGAACCAAAGCCCACATCCTATGCAGTTCAACTTAGTTCGGGGTCTTGGGCCATGACCCAAATTCACTGGCATTTGAGACACAATGGTACTGATTTTATCTGCTATATAACCTCCCACACATGGAAGATCACTCTATCGTGTGCTTTTATAGGTCAATTTCACCGACAGGATTACTGCTGTCTTCAGGAACCACACATTTACAATTGTACTCCAGAGTATGCCACTGCAGTGCATGTCAAAATCGTCGGAATTCAAGGTGGTTTTTGTGACTGTTCAACTGTAACGCCCAATTTGCAGGTCTGTGACAAACAAAGAAAGTGTGTTCTGGACCTTTCTCCCCATGGGAGCCTTCCTCTTCGTAATTGACCTGCTTCTCAACTAAAAGTGGGATAGTTTCACTTCGTGTTCTCGCCAGAAGTCGTCAGATTCTAGAATCAGCTGCATTGCATTTTTTGGTCAGTCAGGAGCACTGCACACCCACATATCACATAAAATTTGTGCCTTGATTGACGTTGTGAAAACGATTTCATTGTGTGAAACAGGACAAGAAATACATAGAAGACCTCAAATTAGTACTGAAGTGTCATCTTTCGATTTTTGTGTTTCGTTGTCGAACTTGACATTCTGACGCAAGCCAGGTTAAGTTTCAAGGCTCTGAGACAATGTCGTTTGGCGGGTGTAGAGAACAAACCAAAATAGGCAAACGTACACTAAAAGATTGAAAAACGCCCGGGGAAAAAGAGTGAAAAAACGCACTCTGGAATTTCACCGGCATATTGATTAAGTGGCAACAATCGGGACATGTTATGGGTGAAAAAGAGAGTGCGCAAATTCCCTTCATCCCGCTTTGACGTTATCACCGTCGTGAGTGTGTTGATTCAAGCCTTAAAGCGCATAAAAATTTCACTTTCATCCTAGTCTCCATGTCTGTTTACCGGCAAATCAATCGGTTCATTAATCGCACGGCAAGAATTTCAAGTTTGTTTTGATTAACCTAAACGCCGTACTGGTCAGAAATGTGCAAAGTTTACCAACTTTCAGCCACACGGGAGACGTGTAAATTTGCGTTCGATTTTGTCAATTTTGACGCGAACGCTTACGGAACTTTTGTGGTGCGGTGCGTTCATTATGTTGGTCTTCCACAAATCCGTGTTTATTACCGCATAGAAATCATTTGTTATCGTGCGTGTCATTGATCGGAATTCATTCTCACTATTATGCACCCTGGCGTCTGAACACAGATAGCAACACCAATTCGATAAACGTAAGAGGAAATCACGATTCAAAAATCTGCCGTTTATTTCGCAAAACTACTTAATTCAAAACAGACATTGTGATTTGAATTCGGTTTAGGTGGGTTAACACTCTCATGTTTGCAGTCTGATAATGGGTCCACTAACTGGACCTTCTTAAACATGTGAAAGAATCGGGCAAGGTTTACGAGATGAACTGGAGTATGTTTGCCCAGTTTGGAATGTTACACGCAGAAATGGACGATAGAACATCCTGTTTTTGTGGCGCCCATCGGACTGACTGGGTGGGCACCCTGATTGGTACGTCAGGAGGTTTCCATACGTGTCACTCTGTATCGAGAGACAATCATTCAAATTAGTACCGAATAGCAAGGAGCTGCTGAAGTAGAATAAAATGGGGGACCATCTGTTCCGGAGAAGAATTTCGCCGAACGACTGGGACTAGTTAGTTGAATCTGGTTTTATCTGGTCTCCCTGTGTTCAGGTTGGAAACTCACACTGCTAAATCAGACGGTAGCCTCTCAAAAATCAAACATGGTGGCTTGAATGTGTCTCTAGGCTGTAATCATTTTTGTATGAAAATTTTTAATTCCTGTGTGGTGTGGTCCGAAAAGAGTGCACTCTAATCCAGGAGGACAGCTTAAACACAGGGAAGAGCTTTATTTCCGCCGTTTAAAGACAACAAATCTTGCGGGAGAGGAAGTAATGTCCGATTCCATTGGTCTCTCAGTGAACTGTCCTGTTGAACAAGTTTAAATGAACATTGGTGATACACCAAGCTGCCACGGGAGTAAACTCCTAGCGACTGGACTTAATGCACCCTAACCAGTCGGTTAGACCGAAAGCAAAACTATCGGATATACATGTGTAGTTTTATGGGGCTTGATAACACACCCTCATCAGAGGTCACTTGGATGATGAGTGCTGCTCAAACAACATAAAGTCCTAAGTCACTGTGTGCATTTTTGAGGCACTGCACCGCGGTTAATTGCAAATCCAGGCTAGAAAGCTTGGGCCGGATTTTGAGGAATCCATCCTCAAAAGAACTGCTCGCAGCCCTGTTTGGTGTTACATAAAATGTAGTTTTGGGTTCCAGTTAAAAGTTTCGAAAATAAATTATATTTTTCCCTTGAAACATATACATTGCTTTTTCCCAGTAAGCTACCAAGATAAGAGTGTAAATAAATCAATCTAGAAGATAAGTAATGGAGTCTAGTGCAAACCGGCTTGCGTACATTATCGGTAAAATTACGAAAAAGGCCTAATTAATTCGGAAGATTTACAGATTTGTTCGAGGAGGTTTGTGCAGTTTTCCGCTGTGCGAAAAGATACTTCCAGGCTACCATGTAATGCACATTAAGCATATGACTTAATTACTGAGCAGGGTCTGTTTCACGTCTCAGAAACCATTACGATGGAACACCCGATGGTTGAATCGGAAGAACCTCATTCGTTAATTATGTTAAATCCAGGAAAAGCTTACGACAACTTGAAAATTGAAGCCACACGGTGTCACCTATCTAGCTGTGTATTAATTGAAATGTTTCACGGTGTGCGATGAATCAATGAACTTACCAAATGATCAGATTGATCGCTGGCAACATTTACCGGCGACCATGGTTGTTCGCCTTTTCGTCGTTCATGGCAGGTCGAATTCGACTCGTTTCTTTGATCCCAAACCGGTAATATCCGAAGAATTTGAGAGGCGCTGCTGTCTGCCAAGACAATGAGGAATCAAACGGAAGAATCGGGTTACACAAAATCTATGGATGGGCATTTCCCGATAGATATGCGATGACTATTTCAGTGCCTGAAGTTTGTGGAGCACGGTCAAGACAGGAACAGCATTTTGGCATTACCTTGTTGCTTTTGGTAATTTACTACAGAACACGATCAACGGCTGCTCGTAGCCACCGGTAATCAGCGAAACAAACCCAACAAATGCAGCGAATCATTGTGGTGGACAAAGCCTGACATCATCAACATTGTCCTTCTACAGTTACTGCCAAGTAGGCAAGTCAAGTGGCAGTTCGTGAGCGAGAGTTGGCATACTGTTACATTCATAAAGCTCAGCAAAGTGACTGCTGGAATTCCCAGTTTTCGAAGCAATGAAGTATAGATAACCCTGACGATTCTCATTTGGATTAATTCTACACCGAACCCTCGGTACCATGAAAAATTAACACTCTTGTTTATCAGAAGTATTGATTTATTCTTATCCAACAATACAAATGTTACAGAGGATCGTTTGACTCTTTCGTTTAGCCAAAAAATATTTGGTGCCTTAGGGAACAAGTGGGAACTTTGGCAACTTGTGGTACTTGAAGACTATGGGCAGATTCGGTTCTGTTTTGGGGGGTGCATCAGAAACAATACATCATTGAAGATTAGGTCGCGAAGACAGTCAAACTCCCTCTCCCCCTCCACATATTCACCATACTCTTTATCAGGTCATTACAATCATTATTACTGCCCTCATCACCATAAGCGACTTCTGCACAGGTTTTCCGAAAATACTAGCTCAAGTCTTCGAACTACTGACATGGTGAATATTACGGTGAGTAGAAAAAGGAATAGGAAACTGAAGAAAATGAAACAATAAGTTGTTAAATTGAAGCAAGGTTACGAGCGAACGCTGAATAATAATGATAATAAAATTGTGTATTTTTGAGTGAGATACTAATGTAGCTACATTTTGTCCTTAAGGTATGAATCAGACGTTGGTTAAAGCTATCTCACGTATACGAGACTTGTTTTCTCTGCATACCAAGGAAGAGACGCGGGGCAACGAGTATGCTTTGTCCAGGTGCAAGATGTTTCACGTTCTTCGGCTTCGTTAAATATTCGGATGGGATCTTCGGTAAAAATTCGATCATAACGAAGGTTTAGTGTGCAGCCATTTTCTTCAAAGGAACTTTTCTTGGATACAGGGAAAAGCTCTTCGATTTTGAATTCACGTGCATGCAGGAGGTGAAAATTTTAGAGGAAGTTCCCGCGCTGTTGTCCTTTCGAATTTTAATTAAAGCTTAGTCAGAATAACCTTGTTGATGCCTTCTTTAGACCTCTAGAACTTTAAGTTATGCGTGACGACATATTGCATGCCACAGGCCCAGGAGCGACATGGTGGAAATGCCATCTTTTTACGGTTAGTACTTATTCACTCAAAATTTGCATTTAATTTCCGCGAGACTTGACAAAATCATAAAGTATACTTACAGCTGTTCATATAATGTGCCCGTAACCGCAGGATTTATATTATCTGCATAAAATGAGATCGGAATCCTGAAACGCACCACATTTGTGTTGACTTGGATCGTTATATTTGGTTAATATTCCAAACGAGCCACGAGAAATTTCAGCGAAAGCTACTTTTTGTTTGGAACCAAAAGGGAAAATTTATCCGCGCAGTAATTTACTATACAATACCAAGAACATTCAAGAAAATTCAAGGTCAATACACTTCAATCCGGAAGTCTTCCTTAAAACTGCTAATTCGCCTGTGGTTTCCCCTTTCATTGGTCGTAAGTTTCAAGAAACTAGGGATGAATGCATCACGTGGCGCTAGAATTTTCGATTCCCAAGAACGATATACATGCTTAACATCACAAGTTGTAGTGGGTTGAATATCCTCAAATGAGAACGCTCTCGTTAGTTTTGAAGGGATTTTGCCATTATCCGTCACGGTTGTCTAAGAAGGAAGTCGGATTCCGCTTGCCTGAAAGTGTACCACGTTTGGGCCGGAGTGGTGAGTGCGAACGAAGACTTTGAATTATAAGACACGTTAAATTAGCAATGCCCACGATAAGTTGTCCACGGGCATCACAAAGCCGAATGCACTTGAGTAATAGGCGTCTTGGTAGTTTTCTGAATTTCTGTTAGGTACTCAAAATGAATGCTTATTGAGATTTTACGTTGTTGCGTTTAACCATAACTCAGTTTCCTGAAGGGTTATTTGTACAGCAAGGGAAAGAAAGAAATCAGTAAAATTTAAATCGCAAGTGTTAAAATTTCTAAAGTAATTGGAGTAAATTTTTTCAAAATTATGCGCAAAGTAAGAATTCCCGGTAAAGGCCAAACATTTAATCCCGAAGAATGTATCCCTCAGAAACTGTTGGAAGTGGGACTACCAAATGAATATAGGTGATCCACTTTGATGAGCCAGAGCATGCTACGTTGTTAAATTTATTACTGACGATGCCACGCATTCCACTAGACAGTACAAGTGATTTATGAATGTAATTGCATTTTAATGATCTCCTGTCATTGATGTACACACTTAGCTAATTAGAAAATGTTACGAACAACAAGACCTTATGTACCTGGGTTTTTTTGGATAGTTTTCCGATGCCTTTCCGGTCCGATTTGCCTCAATCGAAAATATTATTTGTTTGGGGTAAACGAGAAGATTACTGTCGATTTTCATGCACACGCACGCACATGGACAGCTCACATATCCCTGTATGGTTCACTCGCACCATGCTTATTTATCGAGCTGTGAGCAAACAGACTGAATTAATGCTTGGAAATTTTTGAGACGCTGACATGTTACCACCGAAAAGGTGTCTAACAGTCTCAAATTCATTTGCTCCTGTCGTCTAAATGGAAGAACGATTTAAGGATTTACTTTACGAACTGGACAAGGAAACGCAAGCAAATTATATTCTGCGGATACATAATGGATATATATATATGGGGCGAGATGGTTCAAGTGGTTAGAGCGCGAATTTACTGACCGGAAAGTCCGTGGTTCGAACCCGACCCCTGCCTCTCGACATCCCCTGTCTAGGCTTGGGCAACTTGGCAGCCTCGTGCAACCTTCGGGTGTCACGGCAGGTAGGCACCGAAAAGGTGCTACAGCTGAACGATATATATATATATATATATATATGACATACAAGAGACCACTAACAACGCACTAATGTTTGGAAACATACGCTTCGGTTCTGGTCTCAGTAATGGAGAATTTACACATTTCTGCTCGGAACCCTTGACGAAGCAACCATCTGTTAGTTTGGACTGTTTTTCCACTCACAGCTGTATCCTCAGTCTGTCCCAAAACGTATCAATACCACAATATCTGGACAAATTCCAAGCGCAAATGGACCGAACAAGGTGTGACTGTAGGTTGAAATGGCCATCACGAGAATTTTATCAAGAAACCTTAAAAGGGCCCTCTAGCTCGCAATAATGTAACAGGTTTGACCAGGCAGGTATGATGACAAGACCAGCTTTACACAGCCTGGAAATCTGGTATTTGAAAACAAAAGTGAGCATGTCACAAAAGCCTTGAGGTTATGATTGTCTCCATGTGAATTAAGTCCAAGTCCGACAAACAGATGGGTCTTCCGATGGCTTGATGGGCTGGTAAACTCAAGTGGGGAGTAGATGGATTTCGGTAAATGATGGGTTCTTGGATTCAATTACGTATGTAGAATGCGTGTTGGATTTAACCAGACGTCAGTGGAATTCATTGGCTGCTCAATTCTACTAAGGAAGTCAAATGTAACGCCTCTAAACTCACAAACAGATTCTCCTCTGTGTTTACCTGGCACCTGGAAATCATACTGGGGTTATAAAATTTCAGATTCTTTGTTAGAACAATTAGACCACACCTCCCCCATCACACTTACACTCCCCCATCAACTTGGCTAACTCAAAGAGCCAAGAAAGGCTGCTTCTCAGCTTTCATCATTGATTGGCTTCACTTACACGAGAAATTTTAAAATCTCCTCACACAACCAACAGTCTTCCATAACACGGGTAAGTTAGATAACCGGGATTTATTGAACACAATTTGGTAGATGTTCCTTGTCTCCCGTTGCTTCGTTTGTCTTGGCTGACTGTAGCTATCACTGTGCCGTGTATAGGCTGATGGAACGTAATAATTGTGGCCCTTGATGTCCGTTCTTTATCGATTTTTTCCAAGATGAGTGTTTTGCTTCCAGACGGTTTTGGTACGATCATAAAACTAAAACACAGACGCAAAACAGATTCTTCTCTCTCCAAAAGAAGCCCATTTTCTAAAAAGACAGCAAAGCAAAAATAACCTATCTGAAACGCTGTTTGTATCAAGCTGATAATGCGGAATACACCTAGGCACCAACTTCAAACTTGAAGTTCACTTGGGTGTTTAACTAGACATTCTAAATGGTATGAGTACTTTTTTCTATCCCCCAGCGAGCGTTTGGCTTAGTGACCTTCACTGTGCGATTTACACCCGTTTTAGGCAAATTAACCACCAGAGATTTTCATCTTGGTCTCGGAAAGTATCCCGCCCTCTTTTGTCTTCTGTTGCAGGCTCGCAGCAACCTTCTAGGGGACAATAACTGTCTGTCTTGTTTTGAAATTGAGGTTCAAGTGCCTCCTCGGAAAACATCGCATCTTATGAGAAGACTTCTTCTAGTGTTGGTCATCTGAAACGCACTCCACACTTAATTTCTCGTGAAAAGGACCGGTTTAGCTGTTTCCTTAACCCATCTCTCAAAAGTTAGCTAAGTATACTTAGGCGCAGCCAATTAAATTAGCACTCACCATGATTTTACTCTGTGGTGGAAATTTCTGCAGTTGCAAACATTATGCACCGCACATCGTAGGGTTAGAAAACTCGGCTTAGTAAGACAAATTCGCTCATTTGCTTATCCAATGGGTTTTCAAGGAAGTCGCTTGAACACTTTTTCGTTTATGGTATAGTTCGACTTAATGTGCTGCAGTGGGCCACCTCATCTTGAAGTTGTTACGATATCCGAGACACGACATTACATATCTCCACGACGGAAGCTACTCATTACCAGTCAAAATGGGGCGAAATGCGGAAGTCATCGAAAGGAGAACTTGCAGTGAAACCACTTGGCACACCCCTCCCTACGAATTTCTCTGAAAGTACTGTGGTATTCACGATTCTGTAATGTAAATCTAGATACCGTATTACTTACAATGAATGCTGACTGTCACAAGTAGACAGAGTGATAGGAAATTGTAACGAAAAAAAACAGGGATGAACAGCAAGCACCTCATTTGGAGCTGGCTTCTGTCAGGTCACATAGATAGGTTAACCAATAGTAACTGAATACGGCAATTTATGTCGCTGCTTTTGCCTTGTCGCAGTAAAAACTACAAGAAAAAGCCAATTTTCTGGACGTAATACGGAGCGGAAATCAAGAGCTATTGATCTCAGTTAAATGTGGACATGAACGGCGCTCCAAACAAATTCTGGTAGCTTATTAATGGTCTTTATTTCGCCTGCCGCCGTCTAGCAGTGATGAGGTATTTTTTAGAAAGCTCACATGCCTATCAAAACAGTTCTTTAGGCCTTTACTGAAAGCGAAATTGATGGTAGAAAACAGTTTTTTTGTAGATTCGATCGTCCTGCGTATAAAATATTCAACATGTAAGTTTTTTTCAGTTACCGTGGTAATTAGTTGATCTTTTGGGACGACGTCCTCATTAGAATATAGGTGAATTTTTGTTCTAAATGGTGCACGGACATCAGTTAAATTGCCTCATCCATTACCCATCTTGTTTGGTTTGTAAAAAAAGAAACATTCAAAACATGGAATATCCAAAATAGTTGTTCAATCGAGCGTTCCGTAATAACAGTCTCCTGAAATAGCGCGCAAATTTAGGTACATAAATATTTCGCACGCTACATTGTGGATATTTTTACTTCCGTACAATTTGCGGTTTACTAGCCTAGTTGCTTCGTGGTAGCGGAAAAATCGCCGCCTATATACACCTAGAAAGCTGCTGCAGCTGCCAGGTGTGCATCGTTCGCCATCACATGCTCTAAAATTATACTGTTTATACATATATGTATATATTTATAAACCTATCCGTCAGTAGTATGTTGATAGGGCGCATAAGTGTAGGGTAGTATGATTAGCCTTTGGTCATGCTGCTATTACGCACTATCACAATCGATGGTGAATCTGCAGCAGTGCAATGATGCACCCGGGAAAAAACAACAGCTTTTACCCTGGAGCCTGTCAGACGCGTGCGTATGCATACTGGTGTGCGGTGCGCGCATTTATGTTGCTTGGGTGTGTGCGAATGTCGGATCCAGTTGGGCGGGATTTTCACATTATATCCGATAGTGGTCGAAAAAGTAGCGCCACTGTGGCTTTTAGTAGCTAACCATTGGGAATTTTCTATAAACTACCGGGATGGAATTATGAACCGATGAGAATGAAATTTCGGAAAATTATTTGGTTATCTTATAACCGAATGGAATAGTTTATCAACGAGAACAAAAATGTCTTTGAAATGATTTATTTAAGGGTTTAGTATGGATGTTGGGGCGAGACGGCCCAAGTGGTTAGAGCGCGAACTTAATGACCGGAAGGTCCGTGGTTCGAACCCGACCTCTGCCTCTCGACTTCCCCTGTCTAGGCTTGGCAGTATCCTAGCCCTCGTGCAACCTTCGGATGGCATGGCAGTTAGGCTCCGAAAGGGTGCTACAGCTGAACGACCTTATTTAGTATGGGTGATATTCGGATGCTGAGAGGATATCTTGATAAAAGCCAGCTAAATGTGTACACGCCAGTTTTGCTTAAAGCCTGCGGAGAACTTGCAGCCAGTTGTGACTTGTAGCTCTCATAGGGTTTTTCGGTCCTATTCCACCCTATACAGTTTACTTCTCCTCAGTTATCCGTTGTTACACCGTAAGCATAGGATGTGCGTGTTAACAAGTATGTTCCTGGAGGAAAATCGTTTCGTCAACTCGTTGACTGCTCCTTAAATGCTTTCTATCATTCTCATGAGTCTGGCGACCAGAGATTCTGTTGTCAAAACCAAATTCTGTGCAGATAAGAGTATTTTTCGAGTACCGTCCAGTTTGCGTTCTTGTCGAACATAAGGTTGACGGTAACTTATGAAGGGGGGTTCCTACCTGATGAGCATCAAGAGGGACAAAACCGGCGGTGAGCTGTCGAGAAGTTTTCAGTAATGTTGTGAGTAGTATCTTAAGTTTAGGTACGCTCGTGCCTTACAACCACAAGTCACTCAACACAAGCTTTGTGTTAGATGAGTTCACATTTATGGACTTGTCTGACAAAAATAACACTTGTCGACGCTTCACAAGCTGTCATGTGTAAATTGCGCAGACATCTTCTAAACTTTCAAAAAAAACAGTGAGTCCTACTTTCCTTTTTCTACTCTTCCCTATTCAGCACACACGTTATCCGTGTTTGTTTTGCGATGTAATTTCCCCCTTGTAGGGTTATTCTTTTCTTGGGCACTTTCTTTTTTAGGGTATCTAGTTTTGCTCACAAATTGCCGGACAGTGCTTGGCAAATAGGTGCACCTGAAAGGGGGACAATTTTACAATTACCTAATATTCTTCACACGCACGAGCTATCTGTTCACAAGGTTCTACGACACACAAAATATGACATTTCCTGCGTGCCTCTGAATTGTCTTCCGGGCTTTTGCTTCACTCCTGGCCGTTATCATGTTTGATAATGGATTCGGTAATTTTTTCGCTTTAATTAGGAAACACGTAATTTGCTATTACGAGAAAAGAATGTTTGACCGCTAACTGAATGGGTTTTTAAATTACTGTCAATGATTGGCCGTAAATGAGCACT
The DNA here is from genome assembly GCA_003604175.2 of Clonorchis sinensis. Lineage (NCBI taxonomy): Eukaryota > Metazoa > Platyhelminthes > Trematoda > Opisthorchiida > Opisthorchiidae > Clonorchis > Clonorchis sinensis. The sequence continues at coordinate 161,818,566 of CM030370.1, forward strand.
TGAGATATTCCACAAATATCCACAAATCGCTGACTATTCTTCACCAAGTGGAACACATAAGAAAGTGACATTACTACTGATTCTAACAGGCGTCGGATGGTGATATTGAACCTAACAAACATCTGGACAAGGAAACACAGACATGGAAGTTCCGGTTCTGTTCGTTTGGGTGACTTACGCGCCTCACTGTGCATACAGACACTGTTGTGCACTACATTAGTGGAACTGTTCCCTAGGGACACACTTACAACAAAGTAAGCTTGCGGGATCACAACAAGATGTTAAGTAGCCTTACGTCATAAGAACAACACTCAGTTGTTCCGAATCAGTAGGTAAACGGGTTGGACGGATCAGTGTGTCACAAATGCAGATCGATCAATTTTAGTGAAGGAAAAATCATATAAATATCTGGAAATTTATCACCGCAGGTTGCTGTATTAGGTACAGGGCGAACACAGGGCACTCCGTAAAGTTTGTTTGAAACTGGTCAGTCGACACACTGTGTCGAAGGAAGTGATCCCAGAAATTTAGTATTCCTGCTTCTGGAGGACACATTACCACCTCTGTTGCATCAAGCAGTCAACTGGAGGCTCATTAAATGTTCAGAATCTGATAGGGGTTCTCCCCCAACGTGACGAATAATTCTACTTTTGCGGTAACTAAAAGTAATGTATTTCAGAATCCCATACATTCCTCATTCTGAACGCAAACCTAGCCCACTATCTACAGGCTTTTCCTTGTTCTGTAGTGGTGTTACTATGGTTCACCGAGGCATCCGGTAGGTCTTTTAATCGATAAGTCTGTCCTCAACAAAGTAGGCAAATTGGCACAGTGGGACTACAGTAATTGTACCTCTCTGAGTAATTCAGTCGCCAACTCATTGTTTGCTGGCAAGTTCCTTGCAGGTCGGTTGCAGTAACTCAAGACGCATTACGATAATCTTGAGTGTTTTAAGTACAGTTTTCCATAGCTTTTTGAATGCCCCCCTTAGTCCCAGATTTTCCAGCATGTCTGAGTTATTTACGTCATTTTAACTAAAGGGGCTGGATGGACAGCTGCCTGTTCACTGCTAATTACAAACGTCATTAATATTACCGCGATCCTACTCATTCAACCCACCGAAAGCCAGCTGTGGAAATAACACGCCACAGCTGCCCTTGAAAACATACATGCATAGCCCCAAGAACGACGAAACCGGTCATGGGCTGTCGAAAATTTTTCAGCAACCTTGTGAGTAGTTTCCTTTATGAAAACATGCATAGCTGTTTCATCCTTATTGGGAATAATCCACTATGCACATCTCACGAAGATCCACAAAGTTTTGGTCCACGATCTCCCGACTAGTAGTCTGATTACTTAACTTCTTGGCAATGAGCGCCTGATCCGCACGCTCTGTTCCGTCTTGCTCATCTTCTAGTGGTCGTGGCTTTTTATGTGCTCCGCTATGATGTGATCTCATCTACTTTTCTTGCTACCCACACCTTGCTTTTCTTTGGAGTAAACACGTGTGATGAATAAACTTGAAGATAACAACCCACTGCGCTCCCGTTTTCTCAGTTGCATCTCACTGCGGGTTTATATTCATCCGTACGCAGAGTTACAGGGTGATGAATCACTCATAATTCTCCGACTGAGTGGAACAACTGATCGACTGATTGAGTGACTGACTGACCAACTGACTGACTGACTGACTGACTCTCTCAGTGCTCACCTACAGGCTGTGAATATCTCGTCTACCGCCTCCCGTATTGTAACCAGGTGCTTACGGACACTGGCCTATCAAGCGCTCCTTAGATGACAGTTGAAGTGTTATTTTTCAAAGAAAATTTTCTGTCGACTTTCTCTCCACGAGAACAAAACTCTGGGGTCCAACAAATAAAGCATTTCATTGCAACCTGAGTTGCCTCTCAACTTAAGTATCTGAAGTATCTCAACCTTCCTATCGCGCTCTGGTAGCCTTCATCAAAGATGCATTCTTCATCCAACTAAACGAATTCTTGATTTCGTCGGAATTTTTCCAGATATTCGCGAAATCCAAATCATCCTTAGAACAAAAGCTTATGAGTTCAGGGTTTGGTTGCAGTTCCAAGCGCGATTTCGGAGTTAGCCCAGTGGCAGAAGGGCAGTCACTGTCAACCGATGGTCAGTGACTTTCGTGCATGCGCGAGAATCGCAACTGTAAGTTAAAGCAAATAACGCCTGCGTTCGCCAGTGCCTGATAAATGGTTGACAGACCCATGGTTGCCACATCCATACTTGTGTGGCCGCTAATATAAATAAATAGATAAATGCATAATGGCATCGGATTGAACTAATCGTTCAGCGAGGCAGTATCACTGCGTTGTTAGTTAGCCATCATGGCAAGCTATCTCGGCTATATTAAGTTTATAGACAGACGGATATGACGTCATAGAATATCAACGGTTTTGCTTTCCGGCAGCTTGGATTTTGCTAGTTAACCTCTGCTCACTTCGCAGAAGGAGCAGAGCAGACTAGTGCTGAAAACATCTTGTTTTCTCGATGGTTGAGTGAGCACCAACAATAGGTACAACTGAACAAGCTAACCTAGGAAACGGTCAGTCCTGTTTTCCACATAGGCAGTCTACCCATGTGATAACCTAATGCAACTGCTAAGTAAAACATGTATGAAATTCACGCTTTTCAATTCGGTGTGAAATGCCCTTTCCGCGAGCCTGAGACTGGAGTAGGCCTTAGATACTCAAACGTTTATCCAAACGCTACACGAAAGAAGTGTTCTACATTGTAGAATCTTCCATACTGGGGTAAGTTTCTGGAAAAATACGACAGTATTTTCCAATTAAACGAATGTATGCGGAGTTGATCAGAATACGTATGTTGGATGCAAAATTGTCCTCCGAGTAGCTGAATGCTTATTGATTCAAACAGAAAGAGGTTTTCAAGTCGAAAGGTTTTACATACAGGATACTGTGGAAAATGATATTTACTGAATCCGGTTTTACTGCCCTGCGCGACCCTCGGACCAATTCTTGAATTAATGGGGCAACTAGAGTAGGCATACATACGACTGCACACAACTCTACTGTACTGGAGAGAAAGACCCGTAAATTAGTCTTTGTAGGTACGAACAAACCGCGGAAAATTCGTTCAATCGCTAGCCGAAAAAAAATTAGGTTTGCACAATCGTATGTGCACAAGGACAGGGCCGAATAATGTAAACGTCAATGTGAACAGTTTACCAAAACAATGATCAAGCACGCGAAAAAAAACTGACGAACTAGAAGTTTATTGATCTACGGAAAATTTCAAAATGGCAGGAAACTTACCCTCCATGTTTGTTTGCAATTCAGTGCTCCACAAATCATTCGCCACACCATGGAGCGTGGCTCTATTGACTGCGCAAGATAAAGTATGGTTTTCTAAATCCAGCGAAATCGATAATTGATGGCTTCGATCTCTGGTATCCGAGCCGAATCGTTTATGAGACATAATGTTTTGTATTGCAAACACATGAAACCCAGGAAAACCTGAACTTGTCAGGTAGAGTCTTGTTTGGCAAGAATCTAGGAACAGTGGATCTCCAAACAGGAAATAACTGAGATAGACTATCGCCGCTGAACAGCACAGTGCCAGCAGTGTCTTGACAGCTCTGGACAAGATCACTCTGAGCGACCGGGTAGTCTCAGCGCATTGTCCACTTTGACAAGTAGCATCCATGTTTTGAGAACTGCGGTTCCAGAAACTGTTTGTCATTGTGATGAACGAATGTGTGTCCCAATTATTCGTGCAAATCCAAAGGCGATTTCCTGCACGGACAAGGGAAAAGTGCAGAATTCTGTAAGAAAATATGCTTGTTTTAATGGTGAGCGACACTTGTGTAACTGTGAGTCTTTTGGTTCTAGAATGCATAAATACATCATCCAAGGTAGACGACCAATTTTTCTCGGAATCGATTGGTTCCACTAGATGTTAATTAAACAAGTAAATGTATTTTCCATCTCAGCAATGACGTTGCAGGTAAATTAGGGCGTCTGATGCAATGGAACGAAGTTGAAACAGAGTGTTTGCGCCACTGCGTCAAAGTTGTCGAATAGTTGATGTGTGAACTGTCCATGCAGGCTGTTCATGCTAGGTCATGTGGCACCAGGCAACACCTCGCCACGTAGGTGTCAGTAGAACAGTCAACCCGAGTATGCGTTTCTTGGTCGGAGAATGCTCCAGGTGACAGCACGGTTCATACACTTGCTACCGCTAATGTTGCTAACCAGTCGTGCTGAACTTATAGGTTACAGTAGAGAGAGAGAGAGAGACAACTGTCGGCGTAGTTCAACTAATCTTACGTCGACGGTTAGCAAGCGGCGGTTTGACCGGCCGGCCGGCTGACTGGCTGGCTAGCTAACGACCTGTGCCGGAAGCCTGAACGTACGTGTATGTGTGTGTGTGTGCACATGCCACAGTTGTGCGGATCGGGTCCAGCTTACACAAGGATAGTCAGGCAGCCATGCATGAATGGGGCACACAGACATGGTTATGGGTAACCAGGCCTAGACAGGCATACAGAAAACCAACCGATCCACACTGTAGTGACGTAGTTGCACATGAACCCGACAAAGCCACACAACGTGACATCAGCACCCGGCTGCATATCTACAGATACGTGCACAAGCACGTGCGAACTGCCACAACGTTAACCCAAACGAGATCCAGGCAACGTGTTTCCTCCAGCCTGACACCATGTATCGGACTTGAACCAAGGGATGTTTGGTGAACGAAACGGAAACCATACGAGGCAGTGAATTGCGTTCGGACGCAGTTTCACTCATATGACTGCTCAGGGACACTTTATTTTTAGAGGCATCTGGAGAACGGGTCATTGATAAAAACGCAGCGACACAAGTACTGCGTACGAACGACGTTTTTCAACATGCGTATTCCTCCGATCCCCAGAAGCAACTTTCCCTCACATGCATATGTTATATGTTATATAGTGTACATCCTACGCCATAATTTATAATTTATATTATATATATCATATTATCATTATATTATTTATATTATATGCACATTATAAAATATTATAATTACGACCTGTATATTATTTTCATACTGTTTTAATTCAAAAAATTCAAAATTCACACATTCGGAAATAGAGTAAAAGTACAATGCATTTGGTGACTCGGAACGAAAGAAGTAAGGTTCTTCAGTTTGGGACACACTTGTCTTTAATACAAGGTTACTACATTCTCAGCAAGTCTAACTGATTGGATTTACCTTGAAGGTGTGAACCCATCAGCATTTTGGGATAATTTCAAAGTTTGGTTCAGTGATTGGGACGTAGAAAATTTTGCACCTTTGATGACGCAGAAGAAACTTCTTGTCAGAGGTCACGAATAGGGCAAACCCCGCCCTAACAGTCACTTGAAGTCCGTATGATGTTATTATGTTGCGAAAAGATCGATTGTTTAATGTACTTCCTTGTTAATTCCGAGTCTCGAATCAGGTTCACACGCTTACTAACTGATGCAGTGCTCTGCCATGACGACATGACGAACTTCCGGGTGCGCTTCTGCTGTCTTCAAGCACCCACATCCACGTTTTTCGCCATAACGTTCAACAGCTGGTTGCAAATACAGTAACCTTGTTCTGCAGCAGAGACATCCTTCCGAAACACCTAAACCCTCTAGTACTTCAAGGCACGGCTTAACTGGAGTTGCAACATAAAACCGATCCACAGACTTTCAGAAGTGTAAAGAACTTTTTTTCGAGAAATACACTCATCTGCAAATCAATTTGGTTTTTGCGAGAGACTCACCTGGAACCCAGCTGAATCTCTCGTTTGTGATGATTCCAGGCAACTGAATGTGCTGCACCAGGCCGCCTCATGTTCCAGTTGCTAGGATATTCGAGATATCGCGAGACATGTATATTCGTAGTGCACTACTCATAAGGTTGCTGAATTTTCTTCCACCGGTGAGTCTCTCGCAAAAACCAAATTGATTTGCAGATGAGTGTATTTCTCGAAAAACAGTCCAATTTGGGTTCAAGTAGAACATAAGGTTGACGGAAACTCGGGGACTGCGCCTACCTGATGAGCCCCAAGAAGTGCGAAACCGGTCGTGGACTGTCGAAGAATTTTCAGCAACCTTATGTAAAGAACTTTGTTTTCAGGCAATTATTCAAGGAATCATTCGGCAGTGCCAAGATTCTGATAAATTTAATGGTGTATATACAGTCACTTACATTTTGCTGCAAGTCAGATAGATCAGTGCTTGACATCCTTTTGGAAAGAGACATTTCCCGACAAGAACCATCTTCTGATGACCTCGTGACGCCTGCTTCAGTGGTTATTAGATGTTTTCAAGGCTTCGAAATTTGCGGCGCATCTGATATTGGCCAGACATTTAGGTGTCGTTTTGAGAGCTCTGTCCAGTTCACTTACGAGGTACAGCCATTATCTGCAAAAAAAGTTTTGGAGAAAAGTCACCGGTAAAAATATCTTGCTGTCATTTCACGTACGAACTAACTACTGAGGTGCGTTCAACCACACCCTGGCTGTGAGATATTGTCTTGAATCTTGTTTTTGAATGATTAGAAATCTGTAGAAATGTCTATCCGCAAAATGCCAAAGTAGATCGAGGTCACCGATGAAGGTGTCAAACTCTCGGCTGTTTTGTTCACGCTTGTGTGTTTTATAAGTGAAACATTGCCCATCAGACTACGGGGTGATTTGGCTAGCCGGATGACAAATTATTCCTTATGTGATATGTCGAAACGAGTATGCTCCAACATCCATATGTCAGTATCATCAATAATCCAACGGCGCAGTGCTTGATGGTCCCGCCTGAATTGTAAGTGGTTACTAAATGTGTGGAACCCAAAATCCCGCTATCCCCATGTGAAGTCTTTTTTTTCTGAAGGAAATTTCTCACAAGGTTGCTGAAATCTCCCAATTTTATCCTGGCGCACTTATTCTAGTGAGTCCACAACAGGTGTGAATTTCAGTTCTATCAGTTTCCCAATAGCCTGCAACTGACTGAAAATTGCCCAACAAGTATTAAGCCTTGCTCCCTGACTGTGAAGTCCTTACAGGTAGGTCAGCATATGAACACAACCAGGACAGCTACTGGATCGTTGTTCGAGGAGTCGGGTAAAGGCAGTCACATCGCTCCGTGGACAGTTTGGCCTGTTCAGTCGTGGGAATTCATGCGGTTCGCCTGTGAAGCACTGGTAGCAGTTCTAATGTCCGGGAATCGATCTTCTCATGACCATAGATATACACAGCTGATATGGCCCAAAAGGAGCGAAACCCCGTTCCATTACATTTCTTCACGGTTTTATTGTATGGTAAACTAAGGTAAGCTAAGTCCAGTCACGAAAAGACTGGACCTTACCGTGGGGTGACGGTTTGCGCACCTCAGCGACTCACTGAGCTATACTGGGCGTGTCCCCGCGACACTCACAGAATCTTCCATACCAGGTTGGTCAATGGGTAGAGGTCTGACGAACACAGTCTCCTGGTCCTCCAGGTTGGTGGTTGGAACATGTGGCGAGTTGTTCCGTAGAAGCGGTAATGCATTTGCATTTCCCCCCAAACATCACTACCTTGCAGTTAGGCTTTTGAGCCAAAGGCTTTGATTGAGGACCCTAATCGTCCTCCTGTCTAGGTGTGGGCGCCCTGACAGTATCCCAGTCCACGTACCACCATGAACTGCAGTACGGCAGCGAAGCATCAGTGTTGAACACTGACGTCATGCTGATGATGATGATGATGATGACTATTTCGCACACTTAATTCATGTATTTTGGGTGTGGGTTTAATTGATAGTTCTTTTTAATCCAAACAATGAAATACGAAATCCACCAGGATTCCCTTCACTTTTTGAATTTGATATATCTGTACTAAAACATAAATATTCAAGAAGAAATTGGGCCCTTTTTTGTATGGATTTTTGAACCCCGTATGCTGCTAGTAAACAGTGTAGGCTGACTTTAACCATATGTCAGATAAACAAATTCAGCCAAAAGAGTCTTCATGAGGGGCGAAAGTTGCATGGATAATCGAGACATCGGGCAATCAAATAGCAGTACTGAATTGCTGGAATTTTTGGTTGTTTTTTTATAGATTTTTTTGACCAAACTTTCTTTCTACAAGTGAAGCCAATCGATGTGAAAAACCGGAAGCCATGTGCAGCTGCTTCTTCCTTTTTGGGAATGATCAGCAGTGCGTCGAATCCGCGAACTCCCGGCCTCCAGTATGAATGCTTAACCGTTCGGCTACGGGCGGCTGATCAGCAGCATCAGACACTCGCAATTAGACAGCGTATAGCGCCGGTCACCCTTCAATTCCAAGATCCAACCAACACGTGCTGTTTATCTTCTCAAGTGACTCCTTCTCAGGAGCAGTTTCACTCATCTTGCAAGATTGTTTGCCCTCTGAGCCACACATTTTAATATTGTTTTCAAAATTGTCAGTGATTAGGAGCTAGTCAAGACCCATTTTGATTTTTTATCGATGTTCTATCTAGTAGCGAAACAAAAAACGTGCCACGGAGTCATGTTGCAAACGTATATGCTTACAGGTTTTCAAATTTACACGTCCCATATACACGAGGGAATTTTCAGTAAGACTTTCAGTAAAATATGGAGTGAACGATGCTTGATTCTTCGATAGGTAATGGATGACATTTTGCTATCGAGATAAACAAAGTGCTGTTATGCCGGTAAAATTTTTCACCACACTGGTGATAAACATTTGCGCACGCTGAGAGTAGAATAAACATTCTCATATGAGAAGCTTAGTTTAAATCCCCGAATCCTCAAATCAGGCCTGCAGAATAATTACTCGACTACTCAGTTCAAATACTCAAACAGTGTCCCGGGTTATCGCACTGCCTTGAAGCACCCGGAATACGATGCCATCCTATACTCGTCTACCAAGTTGATGACAAGCCGTCACAAATTTAGGATTTTTCGAAGATTTTCAAATGATCTTTTTATGTGCCTGACTGAATCTTGCAAAGTAATCCGCTTTTAACGTGAGACTCAATAAAGTCCCAGCGGAATTTCTTGTTAATGGCATTCTTCAAATTGAATGTGCTCACAAAGCAAGGATTCAGTCTTTTCCGACTTGTCTGTATTTCGTGAGTTGTGTACAACTTGGCTTCAGGTAAAACAATGTCGACTGCACCTATCTGGTGAGCCAGGGCGCAACCAGTCATGGGCTATCGAAGAGTTTTCAGCAGCCACAAGACCATTCTCCCGTCAAGAAAACTATTCAACTTGTTTTAACTGGAAGTCACTCGTTTCGCTGGAGGAGGTGTGTGGCATGTGGCAGCCAGTGTTCCAAAGTGGCTCTTTGGGACTATTCGCTCATGGGAAAAATTTGTTTTGAGCGTAATCTTGCCGTACACCCCAGTGTTATATATTGCAAACCAGCTGCGTATCAGATATGTCTGTGTGTAAGCCATGCCTACTTACTTACGAATCAAGCGTTTTATGCAAAACGGGTGGAATGTGACTCTCTGGAAACCCCGCCACTTTGATAAAGACTGTCGGTTTGCACGAAACCACACCCGTAGGCGCTGTTGCAACGAGAAAGGGTCTAAATCGGATGCCTCCGAATTTGGCCAAGGAGACTGTAGCATTTCGAGTTTACGAATGTTTAGGTTTTAGCTAGTTTGTTTTGTGTGGTTATAACAAATTCAAAAAAAAAGAATACCTGACCTCAATCTAACTAATGTGTCATAAACAAGCCTGGTCTAATCGATCATCTACCTGGGTGAACATCACTCAGCACGCTGGACTTCATGCTTGAGAAATTCATTGCATTTATAAACAATAAAGGTTACTGCGTGCTTCAAAGAAATTGTTATTGTTGTGATCACAAATCCAGGGTGGATGTAAGATTATGTTCTACAAAAGTTACGTGTGACTCTTGGACGGAAGTTAATTGAACTGTTTCACCTACCAGGGACTTCACGTATGTCATCTGTGTATCATCTGTACCCCAGAATCCAAACGAGCAAATATGTTTTGCCAGTTCCTTTGCTAGCTAAGGTCTGCCCAAGTTTCTGGGATGAAATCTCCATAAAAAATGCATTAGAGCTTGCCTCCTTTACTGTCCAAAACCGGCGAGGCGTAATTAAAAGCTAAACTTTATTTGTCAGGTAGTCTCCTACATTCAGCTTCTTGGAAGATTCACGATGACGATGATGATAAAAGCCGCGTGCAAACCTGATGCTTTGCGTCGAATGAGAACGCAAACGTTTGAAGTGGAGTAGTTGATTTATCGTATCACATTCGGTATTAACATTTCCTACGAAACTACTACACAAACTCATCCAAACTTTTTTGCACCATGTTTGAAGCTACTTGAGCAAGTTCTTCGCGACAATGAAAGTGACAATGAAGCACTCCTGGTGGACCGTGAAGCACACCTTCTAACTTACATAATGCAACATCTTCCTCTGTTCGCAGATTGAAACGACATGTCATTTCCGAATGTTCATCACAATTAATTTCGTCTCCTGAGTTTTCACGGACCCCGGGGGGCTCTAACAGGACTTTGGAGTAGATTGTTAATTCCCAGTGGGCATCTTACATCTTGTCTTCTTCTGTTACCTGGTTGTGACTAACACCCAGGTCGTCATGTTGTACGGAACTTACCGTCGCCTATCCCGTTGATTTCAGTGCACATCAAAGCACCTAGCTCAGTGCTGGAGAGTTGAGGGTAATTCTAGGGTTTTGCGACAAACGTCAGTGAATCGTGCAAGAGTAACGGAGAGTGTAATCGCAATAAGTAGACAAAACGTTCATGGGTGTTTGCAAGTTGCCAAATTAACGTTTTGTGCTAATGACCAAAGTGATCGAAAACAGATGAATCCCTTTATCGAGGAAACCCCTTCCGGAAATCATATAATGTCTCGAATATGAAGGTTCTTCTTCCGAAGTAGCAACCATTAGAAAGTATACTGCAAGCATTCTGCTAAGGAACAAAACAGATTTAATCATTTTTGAGTATATCAAACAACTAGTATGCGTCCTTTTTGAAGGACTGGTGTGATTCTTCTGAGATGGGGGAGTGATAGATGTGTACCAATCTTGTGTGCCTGTGAATGACACCTACCAATGCAACTTGGTAAACATGTGTACGTGTCGCTGGACAAAATTGTATAGGTCAAAACGATCACGAGCTTTTTAACATATCACCGTTCAACGTCAGTCTGTTTTCACTAGATCGATCCTTCCTGAAGAGGAAAAGAAATTCCATGCCACCGAAATCCTCTTGACAGAAGTGTTCCACCCTGAAATGTTTTTTTGTTGGACTACTGTACCCAGCCGCTCTGCGCTTTGAGGGGCCTGCCCGTTGCTGGGTTTGTTCAGATGCCCATTGATTTAGTCACCGAGCTTTTGAACCGTACCGGAAACGTTGCACCACTAATACGATTGACACAATCTGTATTTCTCTGAATAGCTTACAGTGACTTTCGTTACTCTTTCAGGTGGAAGTTCGCTGCTGCTCATCGAACGGTGTTTCGGCAGTGCTATCCAGCTACTGTGCCAACTGTGGCCATATAAGAAGTAATTTTATGTGCGATGAGTAACGTTCATAAATAAACAGTCACACTGTAGCAGTCCAACCAATTCATTGACCCTATTTTCTAATGCTCAGCTGTTGCCGCCATGATAGTTCGTTGCCACTAGGTGAATTAATGTCCCTTTTTTCCCCTTCTGACGCTCTGGGGACCAGATTCTTGAGCTAGGACACACGCTATCCTGTTTGTTTATTTTTCCGGTATGTGCACCATGTGGATGCACCTGCTGCGAAATGTCGGTAGACTGATCCATTTCATTATCACTTTTAACTAAAAAGGCTTTTCTGGTTACTTTCTTTAGTAAATGCCCTATTTCCCAGCCCTCCCGCATGTTAAGCGACACGTCTATTGTACATCATACCTATTGACCCAGGTCTCAAGACGTTACACGCTTAGAACTATTCAGTTCGGATAATTCAATTCAATCTTCAGAAAACCTGCCATTCTCTATGTCCTTTTGCTTCGTTTTAACCTATTTCGAACGCATCTACTGTTACCGACCTGCCTGTAAATCCACCTTCGCTTTTCAAGGCCAATAATCACAGGTATTCTACTGTGTCCCATTGTATCCTGTAGGTAAATCTTGATGCCTCTTTAGTTCCCATCATCACAATCAGGCACCCCAGTGAACCTAAGTGTAAAGCTTGCTTTGCAACAACAGCCACAACGACAAAAGCACCACCTGCTTTTTACCGTCGTTTCTAGTTAACATAGAGTTCTCCTCATACAGTCCTCCCGCTGGATTCACATGACGGTCACAATAAGGCGCCGAAAATGTCACAAAATCACTAGATTCATATGCATAATTGGGGAAAGGAAAATAAGAGAGAGACGAAAACATTGGTTCCACATTCATCTTAGATTATGGTTGTATGTCTTATAACTGAGCCCAGTTCCACGAGAAATAACTAACTCTTGATTTATAGACAGCTTCATAGTCCAGTAAAAAACGTTCACTTGCAGATTGAGTTGGCGTTAAGTAGGGTCTCCATTAGAATCCATCGTTTGTATGCTTTACTTGAACGTGCTGCTCAAAGTGCATCTCATTTTTCAATCGGCCCAATATTCACGATACAGAATTATATTTTCTTGACGTACCATACTACTCATAAGGTTGCTGAAAATCGTTCGATGGGAAATTCATCGGAAGAATGACGTAAAAATAGAGATTCAACTGGGATTTAGCTTATTCTCCCATTTGACACCAAATTTGTTGGCGGACTTACTTCGCTAGTCGGTGAAGTTCTGTCCTAATTTAGCATTCCTACTTCCCAAGACGGACCAAACAGGTCGCAAATTTATGAGCAATGTATCAGTCAGATACGGCATTCTGTCTTCTTGTAAAACCTCACCCTAAAGCCGTAAAACCGGTGAATTCCCTACAGATAAAAAGTTTAAAACGTGTCTCCTGAAGTGATTATATACCAAATACACTCATGTGTATATCAATTTGGTTTTGAAGAGAGACTCGCCTGGAACTCAGCTAAATCTCTCGTTTACGATTTTCGGTAACCTTATGAGTAATGTGTTACGTCTATCCTGTGACAATACTCTAGTTTTCCTAAGGACGGTTGGACTTTGTTTGTGTTATGGACTAGTGTCAACAGTGAGATGATATACGAGGACGGATAAACTCACTGTTCATGTATGCTTTATGAAAACTGTTTACCGAAATGACCGCATAAACTACAAGTGTCACGTTCGTACTAACTGGACATCTGCAACATGGTTCCCGCATATGGTTTGAATAATAGTTGCTGTTTCACTCTGTTGCCTACATTCGGCAGCACTGATTTAGCACCAGGAATTGAACAGGTAAACTTGGTGCAGCTGTGCAGAATGCACGTTTTCTCTTGGAATTGCACGGAAAGAAAACAAATTCCTGGAATCTACTGTGTTCATAAATCAGACGCGATTACGAGACGCCTATGGAGTCGAATAAGGTTCGTGTTACGAAATCAGCTTCGCTGGCTAGGCTGCCCTGCAAAGCAGCTGGTTTACGATCATCTGAAAAATAGAGTTCAACTTCTGCGACGCCCAAATCCCAGACAACCTTTTTGTGAGTAACTGCAGCTTAATCACGAGGAGAACTCGAAAAATGGCTAGCGAAGGACTGTCCACTCAGGTGTGAGAACATTTGAGAGGTTACATATCTCAGTATTACGGCACAAAAGAACAATATTCGAGGGTCTCACTCTTCCTAGTTCAGCTTTGACTGGTCGAAGCGCGTGCTTTTTTGAGCACAATTATCTGCATCATCAACGTGCTCACCAATACACCTTTCAAACAAACAACTGTAAACTAGTCAGTGTCTTCCCGACATTGTCATCCTAAGGTCGACAATTTAATGGTTACTGGAATAGTGTCAAGTTATCTACCAACAACTCGATGACCGGCATCCTTGGGAATTTTTACATGACGTTCCGCTGCAGAAGATGCAGTACAAAGCTTAACTCTAGAGGGTTAGGCGTGTGCTGTCGGTGTCCACACTCTTCTACCGTTTCGATCGGTTTCTGGTTCGAAACAAGTTGGTACAATTGGAAGTCACACAAATCAAGGAATGATGGGTCAACGGGAGTTTACCAACTCAGTGATGATGGCCATCCAATTTTGGCTCCCGAGAGTTAGGTTTCGAACATTCTTAGCGCCTATTAGCCCACAGTATCACAGACAGACTAGGGAGAGAACGAATTCCACGATCAACTCTCGAAAATGGTCAAGTGTGCACTGCCAAATGAATCCATCTTTTTGTTGGACAGTTTTTATGCCCAGGTCCATTCGGAATCGGGTCAATCAGCGGCGGGAGACTATTGGCATCGTGTGCAATATTTGGACTCTCACAAACAAAGACTTGGTCTAATGTAGAGCGGGGAGTTATTAGAAAATTAGGCACGGATTACATCGTTATTGTAAAACAGGCCTTCTTCAATAGATTGTACACAAAAATGACAGCCTGTTACGACACGGATCACAGTGTATACTTAACTGCACTGGTTCGCGCTGGGTAAATCACTACGTCTTGGATCCGGTATAAGTGAGATGAAGAACGGGAAGACCATAGGAAAGTCTTGCGAAGCTCTAACGCAGAGGATGGACAAGTCCCAAAGCAAGTTGGTCCGAATGTAAACACAAATCCAAGAAGCTGCCGCGGATACGATTAAAGGAAAGCAAAAACAGGCGCAAGGTTGGTTTAAGGGAAATGACCAATCTACTCTGAGTTATATGGTCCAACTGCTGCATCAGTGGCTTAAAACCTACTTAGCTGGCCTACAAGAACACATAGCTTCTGCGGATCACACAGTAGGCTAGACCGGTGAAATTAGGCGACTCTCCCGTCGGCTGGGACAACTAACATTTCAGAATAAAATTCTCAGTCCGTTATGTAGCACTTACGAGCAGTAAGATGTTCTGCAGGATTTCAGGGTTCCCCCGTTTATTAGGAAAGGAAATCTATGGAGCAGTAAGATGTTCTGCAGGATTTCAGGATTCCTCCGTATATTAGGAAAGGAAATCTACAGAAAATGTACAGCAACCGCAAAGCAGCCTTAGGCTCAGCAAACATTATATATATTGTATACTGCTTAACGAACTGGTTAGTGGCATTCTGGAAGAAAATGTTTCTGAAGATTATTGTGAAGTTCCAGACATTCGAATTACGACCGACTTAATTTGTTCCGCAAGAAGATCCAAGGAAAATGTCGTAAACCGGATCAGTTGACCGTCTTACGGAAGCTCGTCTATCCAGCTTAATCTGTCAAACCCCTATAAAAGCCTTTCGCATCGGGAGTAAAATCCGGGTTCGAGCCTGTGGAACTGTCTTGAATGATTTATTAATCGTTGCGGAATTGGGAAAGGCCTGCCCTCTTGTCCCAGCTCTATTAAATCTCTATTTGACACCCATCTTGGCAGAGGCGTTCGGTCATTGCAAAGACGGTACATCAATTCAGTTCCATTCGAAGTACTTCCTGGTCATAACATTCCCGTACCAGATCAGTGCCCGCATGCTACTGTTTTCAGATGACTCCTCTTTATTTTCACTTTATAAATGGAATCGTAAAGGCTGACTTCATCATTATTTTCAGTGATGGTATTTTTCGAAACATTCGGCTTTCATCAGTATGCGCGGGGGATTCGATATAATACCTCAAGTATTCTCCTAAATCGCTGTGAGACCGAGTTGTTCGCGGACTTCCGCCATCTTGGCAGCACGTTACTTACAGACGTGGAACTTGAAAGTGGAATAAATGCAATAAGTTTGAGAAAAAACGCTTGGTAGCTTGAGAAGCGCGTCTGGAGTAAGCAGAACTTGTGCGTAGACACAAAGACTGCAGTTTATCTGGTGATCGTGCGCTCTTCTCTACTATAAGCGGGCGAACCCTGAACGCTACATTAGTGGTATGTTTAGGTTGTTAAACTATTTATTGCATATGTCTGTGCGAAATCCCAAGGAAAAATTGGGTGAAAAATCGCAAACACCAAAGTCATTTTGAAGAACAGAATGCTTTCTGATGCAAAACGACTACAGCTGGTAAAAAAACACTTCAGACGATTGGCCGAGGCTAGCACCCCAAAACAACTTCTCTACGGACAGCTGAAAAGTTGAATTTGAAACCGGGGACGTCCGAAATTCCGCTATTGGGATAGGCTTCAGGTAAATTTAAAAAGCTGCAACCTCCATTTTAGTTCATGGGAAGACTTGACACTCGACAGACTGGTATGCAGGACAATTACGTAAACAATTGTGAGAAACTTTGAGACGATAAACACCGCAGTGCAGTTGGGCCATTCAACAGACCATCAACCTACAAGTAGCTGAAAAGGAAGAATGATTCGATTGTTTGGGACCGGTTGGGCGGTCATCATTTCAGAGAGGTTTGATAAACCGTTGGTGGATTTACTGCTGGGCAACATTTCGATTTTGACACCGAGCACGTCTTACTCCGCATTTCACCTACAGATTTCAAATTACTTGATACCAAAACGACCGTAGTAAAAACAGTTCAAGGTAAACAGTAAAAAGACTAACAAGTACGTAAGTCTGAAAAATTGCTTTCAATGACTGGCTGTTCTAGCAAGCCAACAGAATGGAGTAAGCCATCTGCTAACTACTGCAGATAGACCCTTAAGTGACGAGGAGAGTTGTCTGTTAGAGAAAGGATTGAAGTTCGCAGTAATTAAAAGTGTCATTAGGGCAAAAGAGATCGTATTGAGTTTATTTCTCAGAAGCTTCTTTCAATGAAAGCGGAGAAATTACGTGTACAGTTGGTCACAGCCCTGAAGTCCACAAATTGCACTAGCAGAGCGAAGAGCCTTAAAAAAACCCACAACGTGTAGACAGCATAGTAACTGCAGAAGCAGATAAGGGTAAGCCCATGGTCGTCATAAGTAAGAGTGGTTATCTGCAGAAAGTTAGACAGACGTAGCTGATGGGCCTTGCCGACAAATTAGCAATGGGACGATTACGTCAATAATGAATGAGAGTAAGTTTGAATTCGGTGATCAACTATCTGGGGCAAGGCAAAGGATTGTACCCAAAAAATTCAATCCAACCACGACTGCATGGGCTGCCTAAAATTCACGAGGAAGGTGTCCTTTCAAGACCAATAGTGGATGGCAAAGGTTCACCACCACATGAGCTGACCATTATTCTGGCAGGTACCATCAAATCACCTGTCGGTAAGTCACCCACACATATTCACAATTCGAGCGGCTTTGCTAAATACGTGATTGGGTTTCAGCTCTCGTTAGCTATGATGTCAACTCGATGTGTACGAATGTTCCCAAAGCGCACGCTCTGGAAGTCCATCTCCAAGACAGAGCACACCCGAATTCAGACCATTTAATCCATCTCCGGGAAATTACCCTTTAACTTATTATCTTTCGGGTGACGACATATTTACCCAGCAAAGATGACCACTCCAGATATCCTCCAACCAGGACCAATATGTAACATTCAGGCACTTAGAATTCAATGTATTTTAAAACCAATTAGGGGTCTGAAAATGGTAGAAAATCAACATTGTCTTCCCTAGGTGAGTGAATTCTCATAGCATGCTTTCCTCTCGTTCCCTCTCGTTTAAGTGCCACCTCACACAAATGAAAGCTTTGAGCCCTGTTGAGCTTTTCGAATGGTCAGACCCCCCTTAGAAGAAATCAAGAGTCGAAAGAAATCATGTGCGGTTTTTGGAATGGAAACACTATTACCACACTGGCATTTTAAGAGGGCCACTTGAAAAGATCGATCTGAATTGCAGTCTTGTACAGCCTCTTTTAAGTGGCACATTTTTGCATTTTCTCTGTGTGGAGGCTAACTCGACGGACCGGTTAACTCAAAGTAGACTGTACTTCGAGTTAACCGTTCTCGTGTGGGAGCTTATCACTGCAGTACGCTTGGGAGACCCACCAAAGTCTCTTTCTTGACGACTGATCTCCTGTGAAGTTAAAATCCCCAACTAAAACTATACACTTACTGCGTCAGTGTTCGTTATCAACAGTTGTTCATGCGACCGATGGAGGATACTCCCCCAAGTAATACAACTCAAGCTAGGCCCTACCCTCGAGGTGGCCTTTGAACTACAAGACCTGCATCAGCGTTGCCCCCCCCCAAGCTCTCCATTTTCCCGAACAATAAGCCATTCTTCATGGTGCTATCCTATAGAACTGGATAGTCCCTAGGCGTCACCCGTTTACACACAGTTAGGTTGTACTTCACCCACCATGAAACTACGTATAATGTGTTCTGTCAGATGACATTTGTTATGCTAGCGATTGTTGGAAATTATCACAAGCTTGCCACAATCCGTTTAGTTACGTCGAGGTGGACGAACGGGGTAACTCTGTGCCTGTGCATGTTAGCGAGTTGGACACATTCGCGGCTCCCGTGAGAAGAATAAATCCGCGCTCCGGAGAATTCATTTTACCTGCAGCAATGAAACAGATGCCTAAAACTTTCTGTGGCTTATGTAAACAGCCATTCTCCAAGTGGCCCCCTAGTGTCATGTCCTCCCACAATCAAAAATGAAAAAAACATCAAAACCTGCCTAAAGACGGAGACAATGGCGAAATAGCTGCTGTGCGTCGTGGTAATCGACTTCGAAAATCCATCATTTCAGCTGGAAGTAAAAGCATTTGTTTCGGGATGTTGGCTTATCACCCGTCTGAAATGGCTTAACCTGGCTTGCATACAGAATGAACGTCATCCCAGTAGCGGTTGATGTTTGACTGGTACGGTTTTCACGAGCACCCGTTCGCTTGATCCACAGGGCCTTGCGCAGATCAAGATGGTGAAACTAGTCGGGTACGCAGAGTCATGGTCGCTAGAAACTTCCGGGAATCACTGCCATACACCGACTGAGACAGCGCAGATGAATTGAAATCATGTGGCATGCGTGCGAGCAATGGTTAGGCTGGACACTTGCTTAAGGTGGCTAAATGCCCTGCTGGATTCTACATTCATTATAAGTCGTTGTGTCTGCAGGTAACGGGGTCAGAACTCAGCTCAAAAATTTCATTCAGGTGATCCATCTTCTGTGTTAAGCACCGAAAACAGACTTTTAAAAGCCAAGGGTTTAGGAAGAACCTACATGTGAGTCAAAACAAGATGTTTCTGTGCCTATGGCTGAAGCACCTCCAATTCACCAGTATAAGCTGTTTGCGCCTATAAGACTGTCGCAGAGGTTTTGATACGAATCATTTGAGATCGCTTATGGACTATTCATGCTTGACTGAAGCGGCCTGTTACCGTCGCAGCGGCGGAACTTATCCGCTCGAACAGATGTTAGGTGCAGACTGAAAAACTTGTGACAAGTAAACGCTCTTACTCGGCTCCCGTGCGGGTAGTCCTGCATCCCCGTCGCCAATCCATATTTCGATGCTGTCGACTGAACCGAGGTCCCCGGAAGATGGATAGAGTAGCTGGTTTGACTAAAGATATTTAGCCTGTTTTGGCTTGGAACGAAGTCCAAGTCAGTCATAATTCTGTCGCTTCGAACTATGCGCTGTCATTCATTCTCCGTGGTACCAGAGGCTAGTCGGCTGAAAGGGGTATATCTCTTGTGCGACAGCCTGTCTTGATTCAACAGGGCCGTAATTCTTTGACTTACTTCGACTCCTTTTTTCCTTGGACACAATAACTCTCGTTTGAAATACTTTTGTACGTCTTCCACTTTTCAGGTTGCGAAAACAATTTGCTGTATGTTTTCCCGTATTTGTCTTTTTTGTTTCGGTGATTGTGCAGTCAAACCCTTCAGTGCATGTGTTTTTCAGATCCCCAGCTAGTTCAGAACCCTTTCCAGCTTTGCTGATGCAGATGAGTAAACCTGTTGGGTCCTGATTATCTCTTCACATCTCCTGGCTGGATGAGTGCGGCTGAGAGCGGTGTCTTCACGGTGTGGGGAACACAACACTTGTTTGTGAACTGGTCTTATTAAACCATCATTCAAGAGATTTCCTTCAGTCGGTCGAAAAAGCCTTTGTGACAAAGACGATTGGCGCTCAGTGCTCCGTTTAACCCCTAATGATTCGTTTGTCTGGATTCCTTGCAAATGCTCGTTCCTG
The DNA here is from genome assembly GCA_003604175.2 of Clonorchis sinensis. Lineage (NCBI taxonomy): Eukaryota > Metazoa > Platyhelminthes > Trematoda > Opisthorchiida > Opisthorchiidae > Clonorchis > Clonorchis sinensis. Next base: position 161,838,695 of record CM030370.1, read on the forward strand.
GAGCTCCTAGGTTGCTCCCGAGTTATTGTGCCCGTGCAAAATTGGACTGTTTTAACAAATGCTAAGTGATTTTTTGAATAACGATAGATATTACTGAGGTATTTCTATCAAACCAATCTAGATTCTATTCTTGATTTAGTGGTTTCTTGGATATGTTCGTAATTATATTTTGGATGTGCCTCGGAATTTCTGTTTGAGGCTTGGAGAAATTTTGACACCCCTTCCTGCTTCCTCATTTTTCTTATAGTATGATGAATATACGTATAAGCAAATTTCAGTTTCAAATGCTTGACAGATCACCCACAATGGTTCCCTTTTATCATTTTTTATCTGATTTCCTAGGGTTTTTGCGTTCTTACCTACCAGAACACTGAATCCATCCAACAAGATAAATTAGTCATCCAAGAATGCAGATCCGACAAGGTCCGGCAGTTGATCTCCAAGTGTGATAGGTGAGTTGGTGTTGCGAGCCGACAAAGTTGACACACTTTGTCCCTAACTACCAGGATTAGGAAGAAATCAACTTCAAATTGACGCAGTTTCTCCCCAAAGATCCGCTTATTCATTCATTAACCGGAAAGCATAGACTCAGCAACGTACTTACATCTGCTCACTTGTTCTACTCTTTTTTGATTTCAATAGGAAGCATGCTCGGAACGTGCCTTCCATAGCTTCCTTTGGTCAATGATCAAGATTTGCTAAATTGCCACAAGGTCTGGTCCACTGCGTCTAAGCTTTTGCGTAACCAGAACAGCTTACCTCCTCCACGAGAGACCGCATGTCCCAAACTCTAAGTCGGCAATATGTTCTCTTCTGTTTAGCAGTCAGTCTGAAGTTCAACTCGAATAGTCAACGTTCAACATTATGCATGGTTCGTGGATTTCGTTTTATATACTGCACAACCAGCCAGCTATTTGGAATAGTTTTCCATCAACCTAATTTTAGCCCAATGTTATTGAGGGCCGAGGCATCAGGAGTGTACAAACTGCGGCCGAAATATCCGAGAAAACGAATCTAACGAAAACACTCGGTGCAACTTTGTTATGGTATTGCCGGTTGAACTAGCGGAACTAACTTGTCTGAAGAATGCCAGAACTCAAACAAAACAATTGATTTGCCATTTAATGCCAGACGACTATCCATATGAATACAGATTGTGATTCCAATTTTTAGGAATGACGAAACCAAATCCAAACCAAATTCACTTGTTTAGGCAGATGTTTAGGAGCACCTGTATTGCAACAGTGCTTTAATATCCCTCAGTTTTCCTATTTAGTTTATTCCCTTCCTTTCACGTTAACCAACCATTTCGTTGTTTTTGAATCATCCGCTTTTAGGATACTGATACAGTTTGTGCGATAGATAGAAGGATGTATTCTGCCTTTAACAGTTCTTGAACAGTGTCTGTTCATCCGCGTACGATAAAGACATCATGAATAGAGATTTGTTAGTCGCTGTCTGTCTGGATCACAAATAATGTGATTACGACACAAACGGTACTGCTGGACCATATGCAGACCTAATGCACCACTCACAAAGTTGCTGAAAGCTGTCGAAGAGTTTTCAGCAACCTTATGAGTGATGTAATACGTAGGTCTATACGTGTATCGCGATATCTTGAATATCGTATCCACTGAAGCATGAGGCGGCCTGGTGCAGCACATTCAGTTACTTGGGAATACCATAAACGAGAGATTCAGCTGGGTTCCGGGTGAGTCTCACGTAAAACCAAACGTATATGCAAATGAGTGTATTTCATTAAAGTGTGAGACCATGCTTATAGAGAGTACGTGTCTCACACGGAAGGTCGGCTCCTGAGCATAGTTGATGCGAGAAGTCGCTGACTAAACCGTCCAAGAAGCACCACTTCCAGGACAAAAACTTCGGATAGTGAAATTATGGGTATCAAAGGTTTCCATACCTTTCCTAAGCCATTAAAAACTATCATCATCTAAGACTGCACACGTGACTGTACATCGTGTTTTCGCGTCGTCCACACATACATATGACAGCAATCTATGATTTAAACACTAACATTGTATTGTATTGTATTATCACACTTGGTTCATTTCATCCGTGGAGTCCAAAAATGTTATAGTAATTAACCTGTTAAGTTCTTCGGAAGGCTAAAGTAGTTGGAATCGAAAGGATGCAATGCACAACCAGTTGAGTTGGTTAGTTAATAAGTTTGCTGACCCCCCCCCCCCCCAAACTTGATATATGGGCATTTGTCCGCGAGGCCAAGAGACTAGAACACACAGACCAACAATAGCGTGTGTTTCAGGTCATGATGAAATCTGACCTCCGACTGAGGGGCCTGGAGAAGGTCATACTTGATGGTGTGGGTGAGTAACTCGTACTCTAGAAAAAATAAGCTGTTGTTCAATCTGTGGACGTTCCCGCGTCAGGAGCATTGGACTTGCGCTATGGCTTTGCACCCTAGATAATTTTGTTCAAGGTTCAACAACAAAAATATATCCCCAATGTGTTTTCGACTACAAATAAAGTGGTCCATTTTGAGCAGCTCCTGCATGATGTAATCCAGGTTGAAGTAGGAAGACGATACCGAAGCGCAAATGAATGTTAACGGACACGCAAAAGTGCAGTGAAAACCACCATGCTTAAAGCGGTTGCTGGTTGTCAACAAACTTCTGCTTCACAGGCTCACTCGCAGTGGCACATTCAACTCAATGCAAAGCGTTCGACTTCGCCCTTAGACGTAAGAATCCATTAATCCAAGGATCGTGACAGGCCACATGGTATTGGCTACCAGGGAGCTATATGCATATATATATATATATATATATCGTTGCGGGGAAAAAGCTAATGCTCAAAGTAGCTTCTTCGCCCCGTTCAATGGGGTTGTCAAGTTGATTGCTTTTTTAGCACCTTTCCTGCGCCAAGCTGGGATGTTATGACAGTCAAGCATTTTGGCTTTCACTCTCGTTCGACATAATTGAGAGGTGTTCGTGGGTTTGTTCTTCAGCGGCCTTATCGACGCACGAACTTTTACTGTGATTTGCCGACCGCTGACGAATTATTCATCGTTTCGCCTAGATGACTGAGGACCTGGTCTATTAGACCCCCAGGGTTTGGCTGATGGTGTTTCAGTTGGCGAGCCAGCACGACTTTACAAGCCTTTTGTCTTGGCAACCACGTCACAGTGGGTCATTTTACTCTGTCCTTGCTTATTGGGTATGTTAGTGACAAGCGAATAACCCATTTATAGTGTCCTGCATACTGTCCAGCTTAGTCGCGCCACCCATACGTTGGCAGTGCTTCCAACAGTGACCTGGCAGGCAGTCCCTCTAGTGCCTACCCTCAAACTAACAGCAAATGGAAGGAATGGAAAACCCGTTTTGCTAGTTTGGTTGGTGATTATCATCCTCGATTCGGTGACTGACAATGTTTGAAAGCGGAGGATGAGGTGACTTTTGCGCAGCACGTTCAGTTGTAGGATCCTATAAACAGGATAATTGGCTGGAATTTAGCTCAGTCTATCCTTAAAAGCAGATCAATCCATATTGTGTGCAGCTTATGTAGAACATAGGTGTGATGGAAACTGGGTGACTGTGCCTGCCAGATGAGTTCCAGAAAGTTGAGACAGTTTACGGCGCTAAGCTTTCTTCAGTCACGAAAACCACATCACTTCGTCACCTACTGACTGGTTGCTCGATTGAGGACTTCTCCTCTGAGTGTGTGTTAATCCAACTGTTGATCCGCCGCCCTTGGCCGAACGGTGAAATGTCCATACTACTAACCGGTTTGAAACTCCGAGCGCCATAATATGCACACAGCTGATTATTTCCAATGAGGACGAACCAGCTGTACATTGCTTCCCTATTTTTCAATATGGATTGACCTCGCCGGCAGGAATAAATCCCGAATGAAAATTGGTAGATGATCGCTAGTGGTTGATTGCTTATCAAGGATTGTCTGGCGTAAGCATTTACACCAATGATTTGATCCTGGATCTCCTCGACTGATGAGTACCGTTTAGTCAAGCTTGGTCCTACAGATAATTTCAAGTAAAAACACCCTGAATATGTGCTTTCTCATGGGTTAAAATTTGCCCTTAAAAGTTGCTTGGGGAGACGCTTACTTCTCGGAACCCTTGTGTGGTTTGCTTAAAATGTAAAAGCGCACAAAATGCTTGAGCTCCAAACTAGGTCAAATTCAAGAACACTAAGTGAGTCTACTTAGGCAGCAAAGACCGAGCACTCCGTCGAGTGCGTCGCTTCGATCGCGCATTTTTCAATCTCCAACAATCAAAAAAATATCCCGAAAATCATCAGTAAGCATTCCTAATGTGTATGAAATAACCAAATCTGGGATCAGTACGGCACACTTGTTGAGCCTGAAACTGGGTCCGCATTTTCTTAGACACAACTTAGACCGACCGAAAACCAGGTCTGACAGGTTGTGCGGGACGGAATGGCCGAATTCCATGGCAAAATTCTAAGCCACGTCGGCTTGCAATTCATGTGTGGCTGGAATCGATACCGCCTCTTAGCAATTTTTCCGGGAACGTACACAATTGGAAAATAGCCCCGATGTTTGTCTCAAGTGATGTGAAGCGAAAGAGCATTCTAGTTAATCGGATGCGGAAGTACAGCGGTTTGCACGGTTTAAGGAACTAATATCTACGCCGCTTGTAATTTGCCATGTGTCTACTGAGCGAAGCGGGATGATACACCTACACATCGTGCATAAAATTCCACCCGTTTATTGTTTTCAACGTTTATGCCTAAAATTGAAGGTGATCCACCCAAGTCCACTGACTGACCACACATAAATAGTGAGACTACTGAACTACCGAACTTTCGACATCACTCTAGCAATCAAATAATTTTCACCCCGTTTCGCCACTGCCTAATTTTGCCAGTAGCCCTTCATCCTCAGTTCCAAACCGCTGAATGAGTGAAAGGTCCTATGCGTTTCACGTAGGTGTTGTGTGTAGGTTCTGCGGAAATCACGAGCGGCTGGCCACTCCGCTATGTTTTTGTGTTCGGAACAACAGCACTACTGAGATTCTAGTGGATTGTGAGGACTAACAAACAAAATGCTCAAAAATGTAGCAAAAGACCAAGGCCTTTGGTCAATCCTATAAGTTGTCAAGCCGTAGGAGACTTAGAATCCCTCCAATTTTAATGTAAATTCCTAAACTAAGCACATATCTATCCGGTTATATACCGCAGTATTTCATCGCAAGCAAAAGATTCACCTTAATTGATGTGCCTCAAAGCCACCTCATTCGCTTCTCATACAGACGAGGCTCCGTTTCCCCACCCCCCATTAGAAGCTGTTAATTTTGTTCTGTCCATCGGAATATGCACTAATGTGGATACCTCAAGATAAGAAAGTCATTTGTATTACGACTGTTTTTTCTACAGAAGCTACTCCCAAAACTGGTGTTCCATCAGTGATACCATGTCTGCGTCATCCCTACACCCGCTCTCATTGGTAGCTCTCCTCCCAGGACAGAGTGAATAGTATGGAAGCAAATATCCTTGTGTAGTCTCATTCTTCAAAGCAGGACCTGCTCCTTTTCGTTTGCACCTGTTAGTATAAGAGTAACCGTTCGGCGAGTCTCATTACAAGTATGCTTCCTTACAGAGTTTGCGTTACCCTCACGTGACCGAAATTGGAACATCATCTATATTTCGTCAAGAACAAAAAACTGGAATTTCTCAAAATTCGCAACTTTGAAGAAATAACCCTCATAGTGATAACATGTATGCTCGTCGCGACTAGAGAGTTTCACCAAATGTCTTTACAAACTTGTTGAGATGACTAAATGGGACCATTGAAGTTTTGACTCAAGATCCAATCTGTACTCGATGTGATTTTGAGGCATTTTTGAGGGTATGCAAGTCTACGGGTTTCATTTCACGACAGAAACATCCGATGACTAGAAGCTAAGTCTTCAGCAGACTCCTATCCAGCTGAATGAAGAGTGCCAGTGGTTCAAGAAATACACTGATTTGCAAGTCAATTTAGTTTTTGCGAGAGACTCACCTGGAACCCAGCTGAATCTCCCATTTGTGATGTTTCCAGGCAACTGAATGTGCTGCACCAGGCCGCCTCATGTTCCAGTTGCTACGATATTCGAGATATCGCGATACATGTATATACGTAATGCACTACTCATAAGATTGTTGAAAATTCTTTGACAGTCCACGACCGGTTTCGCCCTTTTTGGGGCTCATCAGGTAGGCGCAGTCCCCGAGTTTCCGTCAACCTTATGTTCTACTTAAACCCGAATTGGACTGTTTTCAAGAAATACACTAATTTGCCCACTTGATGAGCCCCAAACAAGGGCGAAACCGGTCGTGGGCTGTCGAAGAATTTTCAGCAACCTCATGAGTAGTACAGTGCCAGTGGTTGTTGTGCGCATATTATGCAAGATATCAAGAAGCAATAAGGTGAAAAGTATGTGCGTTTGTTCATATTCTTGGCTAACTTCAGTGATAAGTAAGCGAACATAACGCAGATCTCGAAGTAAAGGTCTAGCACAATCAATATACGACAGAAAAAACATGCAAATTCTGAACCATCTTTGATTCTGAGCTGACTGTAGCTCAGAATGGACAGTTCAAAAATGTATTTTTCCACAATTTAGAGTCCACCCACTGGGTAACCATGTCAAAAAGGGCAACTTAGTACGAATCGCCCAGTTCGGCCGGTCCAGCGAAGTGGAGCAACTGAAAAAAATTTGAAAAAATTCGTCGGTGCCCGGGGAAGAAACTAAGCAGTTTTACTTATATTGGTGTGTACGTTTCTGAATTATTCATGCTTGGAGCATTAATTGTCTCTCAAATGCGTGTCGCGTGTCACTGATTGCACAGGTGTTATCTTAGAAAAAAGGAACATCAATTACCCCAGGTTATTTCCGGGGATACCGCGTTGAATTGCGAATAACTTAGAAAAATTCCAGTGTGTATCTGCGGGTGTTTTACACCAGTCTTCTGAAGTCACGTATTGAATTTTGATGTGTTCAGATAGGCTGCTAGACCTCTTCAGTCTAATTTCATACCGGGAAAGCATTCGCTAAGTGTCAAAACATCTTATGATTCCCGTGCCAAATTTTTTTATCTTTACTGTGCACTAATAAATTATGGATAGAAAACGAACTGTGCGTCGTTGCTCAAAACATGTTCACCGGGAACTATGCGACTCGGTCCCACCTTTTATAGGACAGCTGTCTTGAATGTGCGCGAAAACATTCGGGATTTTTGAGTGCTTGTGACAAAACGAAAGTATGCATATTTGGCATTGCGACTTAGTATCTTTTGCACAGCTATCGTGTTACCTCACGTGTCGCGTACATTTGAAATGTATTTTAGAGGCAGGCAAAAAGGCACCCTAGGAATGGCGAAGCTAAACGTGTGACGTTTGGTGCTGTCTCAAAAAGACCTGTACTCAACAAAGAACACATAACCATAGATTTGCGTACGCTGAATTTCTAACTTATTGACCGTAGTAGAAAACCGGGTCAACATTCACAGATATCTGAACAACAGGTCCAGTACACAAGAGGCTTATCGGAGGGCTTAGTACTAGTAATCTGAATCAATGGCTTAAAAAATTTGACCGTTAATTGATAGTTTATCACACGACGGTAGCACAAGTGTCAGGAGCAGAGATCGCTAGAGTCCCTCGTCTCTGATACTGCAGTGATGCTGTTTGGCAGAGTACGCTAAATGCTGGCCGATTGGGGATTTCGATGTAAGAACATTCAATAGAGTGTCTCTGATGATAGATGTAACAAGTCCAGTACCGAAATAAACTCATTTGCCAAAACACTTGGTTTTTCGAGTGGCTCACCTGGAACCCAGCTGAATCTCTCGTTTATGATCTTCTCAAGTAACTGAATGTGCTGCACCAGGCCGCCTCATGTTCCAGTTGCTACGATATTCGAGATATCACGACACATGTATAAACGTAATGCACTACTCATAAGGTTGCTTACAAACCATCAAAAAATGAGAGAGTCGGCTGGGTTTCAGGTGGGTGTCCCGTCAAAACAAAATTTGTTTGCAAATGAGTGTATTTCGCTAATTCCGTGCAATTTGGTCTCAAGTAGAACATAAGGTTGACGGAAACCCGGGAACCGCGCTTACCTGATGAGCTCCAAGAAGGGCGAAACCGGTCGCCGGTTGTCGAAGAATTTTCAGCAACATTATGAGTAGTGTATTAAGTTCAGTGCCGTTTTCACTGGGTTAAAGCTTCTTTACATAACTGTGAAGGACTGAATGGGTTAAAGTAGACGCTTCTCGACTAAGCTGAAAATACTCAAGTGGACGTGCGATTTGATTTCTCACGTTTAAAACTGTTTGACATATTAAGAGTTCTGACTGTACTGCATGAGTGCACGAGCCCTTGTTTGGCTGAAGCTAGTACATGACAAGGTGGTCCGTAGATCACTCAGTACATAAGCAATATTATAAGTTGTTTTCTAGCTACTGCTAATGTGTTGCTTTTTGTTCACCTCTGTGGTTGTTCATCCCGAAACCACTTGAAATGACTGAGAACTTTATAGGATATCTCGTGCTGTAAGTGAAGCCAATATATAAGCTGAGAAGCTAATCGTAACCGAATTGTTAAGTTTTCAAACTACTGGTAGGGAGGTCACGGGTTCGGGAATTTCTGGGTCCTCGTGAGATGCGCGCCACTACTGACGAAACAGCTGTACATTTCTCCCACAAGGCGAATCCCCCGAAAAGTGCAACAGTTTGGTGGAAAGAAAATATCCCAGCAATGCTTTCCCCAGAGCAGTCAAAAAGTAACTGTTCCCTTTGCATACAACCAGCATTTTTGAGCTCGTCTACTGTTCTCAAGTAGCTGGGTTGCTTTTGGGGTCATTTATATCCCAAAAGTCATTTGCATATTGACAGATTTTAGACAACCGAGGAGCTTGTAGAAGGTGTAGCATTTAACGCCATATTTAGTCGGCGCAAAACGTCAGACCTTAGGCATGATGCTGTCTTCTCTTGTAACAGGGTATGACGTGTGTATTTTAGGCTTCAAACTCACAAGTGGTGTCCTTATTAAAGTGAATTTTTCAAGTTATTGGCTTGCTTTCATTCACTCCAGCCTACAGCTGTGAAAAAACAATTGGACTATGTCACTGAATGGTTGGGGTTTGGAAAAAACGATATAAATTGATACCATCATACACCATCATGGACAATATCCGACAATGGCTGAGGTTTTGAGGGCATAAGCTTGGTGTAGTGATAAGCAGAACCAAGACGGTAGCAACAAGATGAACCTCAACCGCGTTATTGGCCCTTTGTATTTGGCTCACAGTGGAATATCTAATCATCCTGAATACATGGTTTACTTTTCAGACCAAAAATATTCTTACATGCATGTTACAGCAAACTGTGTGCGTTCGCACGACTTGGTGTTGCATGCCTGCTTTCAATGTGACTCCAGCAGCCTACAGAGGGACTTTCTCCTTCACAGAGTCAAAAATTTCGGTATATCTCGCTCCACAAAGCAAACGTTTGGCAAGGGGGGTTGAAATCTGTAATTCACAAATGTTGACTTCGGCGTTCTATGGCACGTAGTCACAGACGACAATCTGTTTGGACTCGGTGTGTGAATCGACCTCACCTTTCAATTAGTTAGCGGGTTTTGCAAACACGTATTATCAGGACCGAATGATGTCCATCCAGTACAAATTGAAGTCCTTCTGCTTCTGGTAAATGCATTTTGCGAGAAGTGGACGATATTTTCTTCCTTTGATGGTTATTTGTCTTGTCAGCTCATTGTTCATTGCGCTCTGTACACCCGACGCCATCACGTTTCCTAATCTAGTTTTGCATTAAATGAACAGTAAAAATTGTGCACCCCAGCGAAGGATACACAGCAGCGTTCCCCCATCAGGTGTGATCATCGTGCCACCTTTCCAAGAAGATAGAGGCTTAATACTAACTTTCTGTACGTTGGACGCTAGTAAAGGTTTTTTTGCGCCAACAAAAACCATAACTGATGCAGTAGATAGATTTAGCGGGTGAACATCATGCTGACAGTCCCTGGGAAAAAGACAGAAGCCGGCTTGATGAGAAAGGCTGAGTCTGGTCAGATAGTTTAGAGGGTGGGAGAATAGTGATCACCCTGATAATAGTGGCAGCTGGACGTTGTTATGGAAAAGTAATAATCACAATCGCGTGTCAATCCACAATTCAAGATGGCGCCACATATTTTGTTGCAACACCTTGATTCCCAGTACCTTCGGATGGACATAAACTTTGTTTTATAAGTACGTGTCGTCAAAGTTTTGCTAGCCTGATGGGTGCTTAATTTCCCACAGTCTCGCCTTAAGGGTTCTTTCGAGTTCCGTTCTACGTAAACAGCCTTCATATCCATGTCTTCCTAGCAAACCACCACAAACTAGGGTGTAAAATGACCACACACACACACACACACCGAGTGCACTCTTGTAACTGCACGCTGGATTCGGAAACAAGCCGATTTGGAGTATCTTCGTTTGTTTACACACATACTCAAACTTCACAAGTCACAGGTCCTTTGCAGAATGAATATGTCTGTAGAGGACACAGTCCATGATACCATACAATGGCGGTTCTTACACTAAACTACCTTGACAACCGTGCTCGTTGATGAAACAATAATCACGGGGTGAAGCAACTTTGAATTGTCCCTGTCTCTTGCCTAGGTTTCCTAAGGCCATGCTTTGCCATTACTAATCATGTTTGACGTGCGAACTCGCTCTCTGTTTCGCAAAGCACTAGTGTTTTCTCGAGAAACGTAGTCTGAATTATGAAAGTTAGGTAGAACGGTTGGAGGAGTGCATCGCGTATTCGACCATAGATGGTTTCGTTGGGTTTTGACAGTGAAACATTTAAACTCAACAAATTAGGTCGGAGGCCGCCTATTGCCATTTTGGGTGTCAAGTCATGCGATTAAAATTTCAGAGCTGAAAATGTATTTGTCACTAAAAAAATTCACTCTTTGTCGAACGTAACGCGTTAATGCGTTCATTTTCAGAAGCCAAGGAGCACTGTTCCCGACTTCACAGAAGTTATTTTTGTCAGCTTTTTCGAGAATTATTCACTCCCAGTTCGAACTTGTGGAAAGTTCGAGAATCCTGCTATAGGAAGAATAACTCGGTTGTTATCGTTAAACTGCTGTCTGGTTTTCCCTGTGGCCCAAAACTCGAGTATCTTTGTGATTTGCCCAGGTAGTTTGATCAGCAGAAAAAAACGAAACAAATAGACCTATCTTAACCTTCTTCTCAAATAGAAAGTACGTAGCTTGGGGTGAATGTGTTTCGTCCAGCATTACCGTACCCACATCTCACTGCAACACTGGAAATTGCCCATATTCCACATTATACAGCGGTTATTTTTTTGTGTGATGTGTGCGTACAGTGGTATTTCAGATTTGTTGCATTAGTGCAGTGCAGGGTTTCAAATAGAAAACCACATGCTGCACGCTCCACAACACTTGTCAAAGATATTTTCGAAAAAAAAAACAAAAATACTCTGATGAACGCAACAGACTTTCATGAGAAAATGCAGCATACGATTATCAGAAAAAAACAATGACATTTAGAATCGAAGGTGAACTTGGGATGTTGAGCCCAAGAGAAAGTGTTTATAAAAATGGTTGAGACGTCATTGATCAGACAATGAAAGTATTTGTTACGTTTCTCATACGTAAAGAGAACGTGGGTCAACAATGCCCGTCATTGTGAAAATGTTCGTTACATGAAATGCTGTTTAGCTGGAATCGTCAGTTTTTACGTCATTGATCGTCTTTGTGTTTTTTCACGTTGCACGTAGTCATTGGTACAAAGAGAACGTATTTGTTTTTAAATTCTCGCCCCGCGATTCCTATTATTACCCACACAGCCATCTTTCTCTCATTTGGCGTTACTCCTGGAAAGTGTAACTTGTTCCTCTGTAGTACGCTAAGCGTGTCTAGTACAGTTGTCTTTATCACCAACGGAGGTCTGTTACCGGTTTCACTTTGCTTCAGCTTTTTAAGACTGATGTAGCCCTCAACCGGCCTCCAATATTTGAAAAAACCTGGGAATTTTCAGCGGAGATTTCAATGCTTTTCGATAAGGATGAAACAGCTGCACAGTGCTCCTGGGTTTTCCAGCATACATGAGCTTCACATACAGGACGAAATCTCCAAACGACAATGATGTTAGTCTTATCATCTTTTTTTATTTTGCGTGGTTGCTCTGCTTCAGTCGTGCAGAAGGGTAATGAGTTGGATATATTTAGATGAGAAGCACTTTGGGGAGTGAAAAGTCTAAGATAAAACGGGAGATCAGATCATATAATTTTGCCTGGAGCCGATACGATTCAAGTGGTGAAAGGAACAAGCCATAACAAGTACGTTTTTAAGTCAAAATTAGTTGCGTGCAAGGATAAGCCGTATGACACTGTAGTTCATTTATTTACCCCTCAAATTAGGCAACATGCAGGAGCACTGATTGAGTTAAGATTAACTTGGAGGTGCTGAGGAGGGAGCCTGGTTGTTCAGCTGAAAACTGTTCAGTTGAAATGAAAGTTTTGGGAGTCGTCTGGGAAGGTGCCTGCTTTTGGGGAACTTCAAGCACGTGGAAAAAAGGAAGCAGAAAGCTCCGGTTTTACGGCTTATTTTTGGGCAGGAAACTGTGTTTATCAAACAGGCTTTACTGACCATCATCATCATATCATCATCATCATCATCATCATCATCATCATCATCGACAGCACGACATCAGTGTTCAACACTGATGCTTCGCTGCCGTAGCAGTTCATGGTTGCACGTGGGCTGGGGGTACTCTCTCTCACACCTAGACAGGAGGACGATTAGGGTCCTCAACCAAAGTCTTTAGCTCAAAAACCTGACCGCAAGGCAGCGGTGTTTTGGCGAGAAATGCAAATGCATTACCATTTATACGGAACAAGTCGCCACATGTTCCAATCCCCAGCCTACAGGACGAGGAGACTGTTTGTCAGACCTCTAACCGTTGACCAACCTGGTATGAGAGACTCTGTGAGTGTCGCGGGAACACCCCCAGTATAGCTCAATGGGTCGCTGAGGTGCACAAACCGTCACACCACGGTAAGGTCCAGTTCCTTCGTGACGGAGGCTTTACCGAAATCCCTGCTGATCTGATAATCGTGACTAACCCAATTTAGGTTGTTTTTTTACGTTTTATAAACATGAGCCATGTGCAGCAACGGTGAGATTTTTACCTCCCATCTTTGACATACTTGATGTCGTCGTCATAGTATCCGTGTAAAAAAATACGGCGGGAGGAATTATCTATTTACATGCATGTGACTGTGACAGACATGCCTAACATTTGGGTCGACTGAAAACAAAAAAAACGTCTTGCCTACTAGTTTTGTGCGTATGTGACCGAAAGTAAGTAGCGACAGACTGGAAATTTTTCTCCGACTTTTGGTGTAAACAATCTGTCTTGTCTGCCTTCCTGAGGTCATTTGGTAAAGTTAAAAATAACTCCACACCATCCGAAGCAGATGGGTTAGGTTGAATTGTAGATCCTCTGTGGACTGGGTGATGTTTTCATCACATTGCTTCGCGCAACGTCTCGCTCCCCCGTACGGTTCACCTGTGCTTCAAAGCCATACAATAGCCTGTCCGGTTTCGGGTAAATTAACTGTTCTGATTCATAGAGTTTTACGTACCGAAATCTAGCTGTAAATTACTTATTCGCTTCGACATAAACCACCAGATGATCGAACACGGAGTCTCCAGGTTCCGAACTGAACCCTTTGCTCCGTATTTGCAAGTAAAAAAACTTTCCCTCGTATCACATCTAATCAGGTACCCACAATATTTGTGAATACAGGTGGGTAGATGGAGCGCAAACTGAGTTGTGTGTCGGCATGTTTTGTCCGCCATCAGAAAGCGTATTCTAGAAGCAACAGACTGAAAAAGTGCACCAAAGAATAGCATTCCGGTTTTTCAATTGTCAAAGCAGAAGTCCAGTACCATTAGCCTATTTTAGTCGAGTTTTTTCTGCCTCCAGAAAGATGGCCTTTAGAGTGGTCTTATTTTGATAAATGTGTAAGAAACTTATGTTCCAACTCTATTTTCACATATCTTTTTCAAATCTACAACTCTACACTCCCTTTTTTCAGCGCCTCACACTCAACGCTTTGGCCTGAACATTATCTGTCTCTTTGGCTCATCCCAACACTATGTCGTTAATGTCCACTTGTTTAAACTCGCTCGCTTCGTCTTCGCTTCTCATCCTGGGAGCATTGTGTCCGTTTGTCCTGTCTGCATTCACACCATCCAAATTTTACGAACCAATCAGCCAACTACCACTAGGGAACTAGACCCACCCAATGAGCCCATGGGAGAGTGAAAGCAGTGGTTGGGAGTCGAAGAGCTTCCAAACAGCGTTGCACGATGAAAATATCAATCTCCTGCGTTCAACAAAGATTTCTTCCTGTCAGTGAAGTCAATCTATGTTCATAAGCCGACAAGCATTGCACAGCTCTTTCATCCTTGTTAGTAATCATCATCAGTGCGAATCCCACGAAACCCAGAGAGTTTCGACTGTGCGACCTTCCGGCCTCTGAACGCTTAACCGTTTGGCCACGAGCAGCCGATCAATAGGGTGATTAGCTCTCACTTGGACAGGACACTTATGCTTCAGTAACGAAAACCGCATCACGTGGTCACTTATTGACTAACTCCTCAAATGACGACATCCTGTGAAATGACCCTTTTTCTTAGCTGCTTATTGTATCATATTCATTTTAATGACAGTATAAAATCAAACGAAATGGTTTTCATTAAACCGGCCAAACGGTTGTATGCTTTGAGTGCCTCATGGTGTGACAAATCACTGACGGAAATGAGCAGCAGTGAATTACATCCGGCCAAAGAGACAGAAGAATGAAATTCAATGCGCTGCCAAAGGGCTTTCACCACCTAAAGTTCGTACTACATCAGGAGGAATATCTGACTGAGATATCACAAGAGGTGTTGATTGAAAACGGCCATAGATTCAAGTATGTCGTAGCAAGTCGTGGCCGTCAAGCCTAGGCCCAAAAGCCGTGATTCAATAGTTCAGTGTCGAAACAAACACCAGAAAAAGTTATATCATTTGAACCGAAAAATATTGCGTGTTCACTGTGTGCATTAGCAAAGAACTTTAGACACAGCGGATCGGACCAGTGTGAGACGAATCAACTACCCAGCTAAAATGATTTTAATTCGGTTGAGTTCTTTCATAGGAAAAAAAACTATGGAAGTTAATCTCCGAATAGTTGTAAACAAACGCTTACGATAAAGATCAAATATACTCGGCCAGGTTTACCTTGCAAACCTTGTTGATCGCCGTAACTACTTAGCGTATTCAATCCCCTGGTTTGATTACCACCTCTTCTCTTGGATACTGTTTGACAGACAGAATTTAACTTTTACTACAAGTAGCCGATCACTGCAAAAGTGATTGATTTGTCAGATGGAAATCACACTTATTTCAGGCTGAATCTAAATGCTTGTTTTTTTTAAAAAACCGATGGTAATTGGCAGCTGAACTACGGTCCACTTACCCATATAGCACGCATACACCGATCATCCGGAAATCTATCATTCGGACCTGGACCGGTCCATTGCACCGACGATCGACTCCCGCACGTAACTCGAAACTGACATTAATGAGCTACATTTGAAACGTCATTTATATTAATTTATGTTCAATGTGATGTACTAGTGTGACTTGCTATCTATCAGGATCGGATAAACGTGTAGCACCAACGCGGCATTAATGAATGATAGCCCATTGATGGTCACAGTCTGAATGGGCGAATAGGCCAGTTAACATGCTGAGTTGGTTGAGACGTGACCCAAAGTGTTGTACGGTATGTCTTTAGTGATCTGTCCATCCCCACTTCAAGTCACCTTGCGCCCCTCGGAACCAAAACGTACTCAGCCAAATGAGTGGTCTCAGCGAAAGTTTTACGAATTTGCTAAAACGACTGTAGCAGTTACGAACCATTGTGCCTCAGTTATCAGTCCCCTCCAAATACGCCTTCATTTCATTTCACTAAACAAAGCAGTGAAATGATGCATTCTGACGTATATTTTGTTGCTATCCAATTACCTGTTGTGTTGTTCGGTGTTTTTTGCGTAAAATTTTATGAACCTGGGCAGTTAGAAGCAATTCCCAGGCCAGTTTTCTATGCGTTAACAAACATCGAACAAGTGTATGGTCCGAGATCATTAACTAAACTTGCCAGATTGAAGGTAAACGAAGATTTCTAACTGCAACTCACCTGTAACTATAAACACACTAGTAAATCCCCTAGTGGTACAACTAAGGCACTTGGCATGCTTTCTATCGTCCAGTCAGGATGAATTAACCCTAACCAATGGCATTTCAGTAGATTTACGTGACATCAGAGTTCCACTAAAAAGATCCACTGAATAAACCCTAATGGGTTCACACATCCCAACGAGTGTACCGAACGCGGACTGAAGACGCGCAAAATTCGAGTTACTTCGCACTTGGGAGACGTTGTGGATGGAGTGGGGGAGTTTGAACATCACAGTACGTTGCTGGCCTTGACCTTCAAGTATACATCCTTCTACGTGAGGATGACGCTTTTCATCATTTTTCGTTGTTTTGAACAAGTGTACATTGTACCAGAATCCCCCGTTTTCAGGGGATTTTACTATCGGGCAGTCATAACACCAGCGACGTTTTGTTACTTTTTATGGTCACGGGATCACTTAATCGGTGCCCTGTAGAGAGAAAGACAATAAAATGGATCAGGTTAGTGCATAGGCCATGTATGGTGTTTTACAGTTTTATTTTTACGCACCCAGAACTTATGTCGCACCTGAAGACAAGCAACAAGAGATAATAAAAATTGTAGAGAATGCATATGAAAAAGCGCTGATGGCCAACTTGTCCACATTAGTTAGATGTTCATAGCTGCAGGATATAGGGATTTCCTGTTTGGCTTTAGAGTGGCATTTTATAGTATCTCAAGAACACAAATAAATATCCGAGGTCCTGACTGGCGGGTCAATCGATCGTCACAACCAGGACACTTACTGGGTCGTCGTTCGATGGGTAAGGCACACCAATCACATCGCTCAAGTGGGAACACGTTCGCCTGTTCAGACGTGAAAATTCAGATGCGTCCAACGTGCGTTGGTGGAGTAGCGGTAACACGCTCGCCTCGCATGTCAGATGTCCGGGGTTCAAATCCCGGCACGGCCACTGGATATGCACTGCTGATGAGCTCTAATAAGAGCGAAACTCGAGTCCAGTGCTTTCCCTTTGGTGTGGACTTACCGAAATAATCACGCCAGAACAGGAGGACGACCGTTCAAACGACAGTGGTGTGATATGAACAAAATATCCGAACCTTCATTCGAATGTAAAATGCCGAGTTGATCCTGTGGAAAACCCGATCCGCATAAAATTGATTGACTTTATTGCCAGCTGTAATAACCATATCCCAGACCTTATCATGTTTCCCCACACCCCACTCAAAGTTATTTATCTGTACATTTTATTTATCATTTATTTATCCATCTATTTATTTTCATCCAGTGCTCCTGTTGACAGACGAGGAGGATCCTGACACTGTTATATCCAAAATCGGAGCACCATCCTCTAAACTAGTGGTCCTTTGGAGGTATACAATGGGTCCAGTGGTTTGGCACAGTGTACCTTAGAACATATTCAAAAGTTTCACGGAAAAACGCTTTTGGGCCACGGGGACACTTTAGAAAAACCACCATCGAGTGAACCACCGTAATGGCCGATATGTGACAGCTACAGAATCAAAACACTTCCACCAATGCGAACAGTTTGAGGGGATTCTAGCTGACACAGATTTGATCTTAAAATACAACGGCCTTCTCATACAAACCCAGCTCCGCTAAAAAATTTGCCACAGCAACGTGCACAGCTGATGAGTGCCCTGGTCGTGTGCTGTAAGACAGGAGAATTGCATCGAAGACCGAGGTGAGGATGCAAATCCAACAAGTAAACATGTTTCCCCCTGGTACCCTGCGTTTCAAAGTCGGAGAAATAAAAAGCTTACCGTTTCTATGCTTCATACGTGCTTCATATGTTCTGAAAATGTTTTTCACTTCATTGGAAGGCTAGCTTGGATGGCGTCAGCGTGTTAGTAACTAGGTGATCAGAAAACGGGTATTTGGTTGTGCTGCAGGTACTTCAATTGGGGAAATCATCCAGCACCACCGACTACGATGGCTCGGTCATGTGCTACGTATGCCGAAACACCGTCTATTGAGACGAGTGTTGTTCTCCGTGCCTCCTTCAGACTGGCGCAAACCGCGAGGTGGACAGCGCATGACTTGGCAGAAAGGCGTGAAAGAGATCACGAGAAGTTTGGGTGTTTTTGGTGTTGTACGCCTTCCAGGATGGGGTCCCCGTGACCCCGCCTGTGCTTGGCTGGAGACGTTGCAAGAAATGGCGGCTAATCGATGTCAGTGGCGTTCATGCTGTCAGTTTCTTTCCAGATTGTCTGATTGAGCGGTTAGAGGTGTAGGCACCTCAGAATGCTTGACATAGGCCAGCACTAGGTCCCCTCCCTCATCCACTCTTTTTCTCTTCTTTTCACTCTAGGGCTTTTTATATATAATTATATATATATATATATATATGAAACTAGATGAACTTCATGGTTGTACGGCAGTGAAGCATCAGTGTCAACACTGATGTTGCTGTCTTTGATGATGATGATGATGATGATGATGATGATGATGATGATGATGATGATGATGATGATGATGATGATGATGATGATGATGATGATGATGATGATGGAAGGCTAGCTGTCGAGGATGACAAATGGTTCTCACATTATCATCAACTGGCAACTATGTATCAGGAATATATGTATGAAAAATTGGGAAAAGACTCATCAAACTCGCGAGGAAGAAAACACAGAAACTATTATTTGGTCTTAATAAGGTGTTTAATAGAAAATAGGGACACTCAGTTCTGAAGTCCCAGCTAACGTTCCAACTAGCAGCTGACTTGCCTTATCCGGAGTGCTACGCCACTTCAGTTGGAGCGCTCCGGTCAGCCTTGCCTGTTTGCACAAGACAGATACGCTAATCTGGCGCTCAGTGCTTCAGTTACTTGTAACTTCGTGCTTATTCAACTTTAAAAAAGTGGATTGCTACTCTACCTACTATTTTGAAGACTTTGTTGGCATCTATCGGATGCCCCCGGTCAAGCAGATGTGCCGGCGTCAAACTTTTGATGAGCTCTTACGAGTGATTCAGCTGGGACTCTTTTGGTTCCCCTACTGAAACCAAAAAGGTGTGCAAATGACTGTATTTCGTAAACCAGAATGTAAAATTCAGAATACAGGTCTCTCTCAGGGTTTCCTTCTGTGTATCTGTTGTTTTATTTTCTGAGAGCAGGTTTACTGTTCGAAAACGGTTTCAGTGACCATCTCTTACCTGATACGTCGGTATCCCTTGGTGGTATTCTTCTTCTGAGGAAGCATGATGTATTTGAAAAAAGCAAACAGGTTTTTAGATTGTATATCATAAAGCATACATGGTAACAAGTCACCTTTTCTAGACCTTCGATACCATGCGCTGTCCCCGTGATACTTTTTACGAGTTTTCGAATTCTCTGACGTTTATACTTTTGGAACATAATAAGAAAACAGCTACACAAGGTCACACAAATCGGTCTTATAGAACGTCACACCTAGGTGTGGTGGTAAAAAGTTGGGGTCACAATATTTTCTGGAAATGAAAAACCAGTGTTAATTTTGAATCATAGTTTAGAACAACGACAGCCCGATTTCAGTGGGTAACTAGCCCAAACCATAGGCGGCAGGTTATCCTCAATTACGTTCTGAGCACGCCTAGAAAGCGTTAAATGTGATATTATTAGGTTTTGTCTTCCCGGAAAATGTCAACAATGAGTGCATACGCCGCATGTTTTCGTCCACTTCACCTGGTCTAAACGTTACACACCCACCTATATAATTCGGACGATGTGTTAGCAATTGAACCATTTGCACCAATCTTGTGTATCTGCTGTAATGTAACGCACACCGACATCAGTTTATCAAATCCTCTAGGGCGCGATAAACTCTTCGTTTGGTGGAAACATACAAGTAAACACTTTCGGACTTCTACTGTTTGAGAAAGTATTAACAACGGACGGGCAACTCTGGACGAAAACATGGATCCGATGAATGTATGACTTGTAAATTGGTGGCTTCCTAACAAATGTTCTCCTACATTTTTCATGGTGGCGATGTTTGCATGGGGTAAAGGTGGTCTTTACGAGAATTTGCTTTTGCTATTGCAGATGTTACAAAGGACGGTGATGTTAGTACAGCGCACATACTGGCGATTCACTTTATCACTATTCAGATTTGGGGTATACATTTTGTTATTTGCTCCTAGGTAACCCACCTCACCATCTAAAACTAGTCAGAAGGTTTTCGAGAAATACACTCATTTGAAAACCAGTTTCGTTTTTGCGAGAGACTCACCTGGAACCCAGCTGAATCTCCCGTTTTTGATGTTTCCAGGCAAATGAGTAAATTTCTTGAAAACAGTCCAATTTGGGTTCAACTAGAACATAAGGTTGACGGAAACCCGGGGACTGCGCCTACCTGACGAGCCTCAAGAAGGGCGAAACCGGTCGTGGGCTGTCGAAGAATTTTCAGCAACCTTATGAGTAGTGCATTATGTATAGTCAGAATGTTCTTTTTGCATGGGTTTTTTCAGTGGTGAGTGAAACGGTGTCTTATCACGTGACGTGGAATTTATTGATCCACTATTTTGAATCGTTGGTGCGCGTAGACCAGCTCCTGATATGCTGTGATATTACGAACAGGTACACAACATTAGACGAGTTGGGAAATTCAGAACAAACAAAGAGCAAATCTACTGCGTGAGGTTGAAGTACTTCAACAGCTTTTCAAGTTCGACTTCCGTATTGAAAGATTGTGCTACCCAGAAAGCTGGGTGCACCTAATGGTTTGTGGCCAGGTCTGTATTCCTGTTGATCAGGTGACTGTTGATCTGTTCGCATTGCTTGGCAGTCAGCTTCCGGACGTTTCGTTACCAATCACGGAGCCATTATCACCCAATCGCGCAACGATGATACCTCCATGATTAGTGGCGAAAAATCTTCAAGCAACATGCCAACGGTCACCTGATCAACAACCAAAAGAGTTGTTTTGCGTTCTAAACTCACTTTTTAAATGCCACTGATACCACGCTGTGGTCCAGAGAACATTTTTGGCTAAAGTATCAAAGACCATTCAAGAAGACGACATCTCTAAACTGACCCTAATAATTGTCGTGAGAAGGTAATACGTTTATACTTGCTACGCGCAACTGTGCAACATAACTGTTCGCATTGGAATTGATAATTTCCATATGATAAACGTCAGCCGGAGGGATCGTCCTACACCATGTGAGATTAACCTTCCTATTATGGTGACTATCCCAAGAATCAAAGAGATTTTTGGTGATGGTGAGTGAACTGTGAAAACATGGGATTGAAAGTCAAACATCAACACATGCAACCTAGTGGAAAAATAGCTCTTACTACAGGAGACCGAAATAAAATTCCATCTTTCTGTCTCAAGCAAACATGTTATCAGACGGCTACAGTGTACCACTTTGTGTGATGGGGGAGATATTTTCTTATCCATGAGCCAGATCTTCTTGTGATGCAGAGCTTGTCGGATGAGAAGCTGACCAACACCAGATAACACTGATATTTCAACCAGTTGGGATTATCGAAAGGTTCAATGAGATCCCTTAGTCCGTCGTAGAGAACAAACCTGGCGCGGAGTGAGAAAGTAAAGACGTGGAATTGTGACATTCTTGTCAGGAATAGTTAATTTGATCTGTATCTGCACTCTGGGTCAAGCCGCAAGACTGCCATGTGAAGTGGAATATTAAATGCCTATCGTATAAAAATTTTATTTTGCCATCTTGCAGCGCGACACTAAACTTCCTTTCCGCCCAAGAAGGTGTGAAGCTTTTAGACCGATGAAGGGTTATCGTTTACAAATAGACGCATTGATGGCTACTGTATGGGAGGACGAATTTTGGTGCTGTTTAGGGGGTCTCTCTGTAGTGCGTTGCTTTTGGAAGGTCTTTAAACTTCTAAATTTCGTTTGTCCAGAGTTGTACGATAGGAATGAACAAGAAGGCAAAACGATTAACTCGTTGAATTTTGATAACCCTCAAAACCACTAATCACATTTCAGTCTTTTAAAACCTTTGGGGCGAAGTTAAACCATTTTTGTCATGAATATATATTAATTTACTTAGCGGACATAGCAACCAGAACTCATTGCATTATATTCTCATCAAGCTCGTGGGGGTAACGCATGGCCTCCTAAATCTGCATGTGGGTGGAGCGCCTTTTAACAAGTTTTGCAAGGCACAAATCAAGTTTGGAAAAAGATTTGCGACTCTGGTTGTCCCTCTAACATACAAAACCTGAGACGAGAGAAGGGCGACTTGAAACAAAACAAAAGATTAATCGGTGAGTTTTTGTCAACAAAAGAATTTGAAATTGGGCGTAGCGTTTGGAGACAGGACAGCTCCCTCCACTTTGTACCAGCTTTATGAATTTTGGTAAAATAGATGCTCTGAGGTAATTTGAAATGCTTTTCTCCTTTTACTTGATAAAATTAATCAGGCTTGTTCAAGTTATTTGCAACTACAGTCCTAATTGAAGAGTAATTCGCCGTAGTCTACATCGGTTATAGGAATTTCAAACTAATTTACACTGCCGGTCTATTTGTGCGTTGTCTGAATGACATATCAAGTGGTCTCATACCCAAAATTTCAAAATGGTTAGTCTGATAAGACCGTTCTCAGTAAGGAAGATGATGGACTGCTAACAGCTTCGGAACATGCATTCCGTACTCCAATGCCTAGGATATAATAAGCAAACACATATGTTCCGGAAATCAATCGGCCTAGACAGGTTCTGAGGTCACCCGCACCAACGTACTAAAATAACTTACTGAGGTTTGTCGTCGCTGCTTTATTCTGTCCAGCTAGTGAGCGTGGTATCGTTTAAGTTGAAAACCCACAAGTCCTAGTATGCTATAAGGCAGTGAAGCGGTCCATGGACGGTCCATGGACTACTCCGGTAAAAGCCCGATTTCTACATTTAAATCACTCATTTGATCAATCCGGGCATCTGTCCTGGAGCGAATACTTCAGTTGGTCTACACTGGACACCTGTCTCTAGTTTTCAGGTAGCACACTGACCGCAGGACTGCGCGCTTTCCGTGAGAATTATTGGTCACTTAGTCCAAAAAACTTATTCATGTAACCAATTGGTGAACTGTTTGGAGCATATGAAAAAAGTCAAAGTTAGAACACAGGTTCATAATTGCAAAAATTCTTTCATCAGTTTTCGACTAGTTTTACAGTGACAGAATAAAAAAACCGGTCGGTCTATGTGCCTGGACTGCAGACTATTTGCAGAAAGGTAGTGGGTGAAATGGCATGACATGATTGGTTATTCTTGGTCGTTCAAGTTTGAATCTGTTGTTCTCTTTAATTCCGATTATATTGATCCTAACGCGCTTAACTAAACGTGACTGTTATTAAACGAAAATTCCGCAATTAATACTGTGTTTTCATTACCGCTCCATGCAAATGCGGGTCAGTTAGATTGCGATTTCAGTTATTCGGCCGGACTGAAATCTAACTCTAAAGCAAGTTTCCATCTATCATACGAGACGATAGACAGCCGAAGTGACCCAGTGAACCGCTTCCCCATACTTTCTGAAAATCGCACTATTTCCTGACTTTCAAACGCAGCTCTAAAATCACCACATTATTAATCTGTCCACCACGGGCTTCGTCGTTGAACGATGTAATTCGCGAGGCTGTCGCAAACGGAACACTGAGGATTTTGGCGTAGAACACTTCGTCATAAGCTGTTTAACGGCAAAGTAAAAGACCATTGTATACAGCCAGTAGTCGTAGTGCTGCGCCCTTTCATGCTCAAAATGGTTTTTCGATTCCAGTGTGAGTCTGAGTATCAATTTTTGTCCCACCCCCTGTGGTCCGTCAGAAATATGCACTAATTCGCCAAAAATGTTAGCACACATTATGCGAATTGTAAGCCAGATTGACGAATTAGCGCGGTATGGGATGCATTGTTCAACCCCGCTTTATGAATAGTTGCACTCCGAATGATGAATAGCTTAAGTGACATTTAGCAAAGTGATTATGAGAAACCATGATGGAAACCAAGGAATTCCGCCCAAGGTGTTTCGGCAATTGCAAATTATACGGCAAAACTAAAATACGATTACTCCACAGAGTCATTTAAACAATTGCTTTTTGTGCCATCACAATTGACTTTCGTAGTATACCAAAAGATTCCGTACACAAACACACACACACCCGCCTTACAACTGAATTCCCTGTCACTGTTTTACCTCATACAAGAGTGACTATTTTGAGCAGCATGCCTTCTAAAAATTTGCAAAACAATTTCCGTCATTGTTCAGCTGGTGGAAGGATTTCGCTTGATTGTAGTTAGACGATTACAAGAAGCTGATCTCCTCGTTGTTGCAATGTCCCCATCATACACAGAAAAGTCAGTTTTTTATAGAAAGTATGTTACTGCTGTATATACGTAATGCACTACTCACAAGGTTGCTGAAAATTCTTCGACAGCCCACGACCGGTTTCGCCCTTCTTGGGACTCATCAGGTAGGCGCAGTCCCCGAATTTTCGTCAACCTTATGTTCAGCTTGAACCCAAGAATGTCGAGACCGGTGTGGACGGCCGAAGGATTTTCAGCAACCTTATGAGTAGTGTATTATGTATATACATGTATCGCGATATCTCGAATATCATAGTAACTGAAACATGAGGCGGTCTGGTGCAGCACATTCAGTTGCCTGGAAACATCACAAACGAGAGATTCAGCTGGGTTCCAGGGGGGTCTCTCGCAAAACTAAATTTGTTTGCAAATGAGTGTATTTATGTTACTGCTGCCTTTCTTTATTTTGAGAGAGCATTTTTTCGCAAGACAAAAGCAACTTCTGTCAATGGGGTCAGAAACCTTCTGAGATATTTCTGCCATAGAACGAAAAGGCAGAGCATCCAAACCGCACTTTCTATTGCCCCTTCTCTTTGTGACAGAGCACATGGTCAAAGTGGGATCATCGAAAGTGGCCTGAGTTGGTAAATGAAAGTAGCAGTGTATTACAAAACTTACGATTGAGTTTAACTACTTCAGAATCGCAAACTGATCGATCTTCCCACAACTAATCGAAGACATCAATCATTCAACCAATTTATCAGCTATAAACCGTGGAGCATAGGCACATTAGTTTGAGCTGCTACGGTTTCGATCACCGGAAAACGGGAAAGTGTGGAATATACAACCAAGCATTGGAGGCGACGACATGTCTAGTTAGTTCGGGAATCAAACGGCTACGCATTTAAGGCGATATCCATGAAGAACGAGCGCCACTGACTGCGAGATTGGGCCATTTCTACCAGTGTCATTAACCCAGTCCCGGGGTCCCCATCCGGGGAGGCGGCAGTTGCCGACCCAACTAAGTTTACTGGTTAATGTTTTTGTACTTCGTTGCCAGGTCATACGCTGTCCACCCCTCGGTCGCTCCCACTCAGAACATGGCTGGTAGAAGCAGGCGATATTCTGGTATGCGGAGTACGTGTCCTAAACAGCGTAGCCTTTGAAGCGTGAGTAATTCATCTATCGCGGGAGAGTTCCGTCTTACTAAGACCATCTGGCGCACCTTAGCACTACTAACCCGATGTTCTCACCAGACCCGGCCAATGCTTCGGAGACATCTTCCGTATGTCCTCTTCGCGCAGAGACCATGTCTCGGATCCATAAAGTAGTATGGATCACATTGCCGCATTGTAAACTTTCATCCTAAGCCTTTCCCTGTGAGGAAGAAAATTAAGGTGTCTAATTTCCTGTTTTGGCCCATGAGAAAGGCACCTCATCTCCTTATTGTTGACGTTAAAATTTGGCTGGAAAAATCCGTACCGTTGAATTTCCCATAAGTAAATCGAAATAGCATATCTATGCAAATTTCATCATGGGTTCAAGGAGCATTATCAGAGCACACACCACACAGAGTCTCACAAGAAGAGACGTTCGACAATAACCTCAAAATGGAATATCACACTGTTGGTTTCCGAATTCAACCATCTTTTTGAGAGCACAGTCGTTCCAATACGTTGATGCGGAACCCTACAAGTAAGAAAGAGTTAACATCATAATTTCTCTAAATTAATTTGTTACTTACATGCTAAATAGTTCGTGAAACAAAGACACTAACCCATTAAGGCACAGTTACTTTGAAAGGGCCTAATATTCAGTCTGATAAATTCCTTCTAAAGTCGTACCATTTTGCCGTTACCATGGTTCAAATGTTTTAACTCGGATGAAAATCGAAGACATCAATCATTCAACCAATTTATCAGCTATAAACCGTGGAGCATAGGCACATTAGTTTGAGCTGCTACGGTTTCGATCACCGGAAAACGGGAAAGTGTGGAATATACAACCAAGCATTGGAGGCGACGACATGTCTAGTTAGTTCGGGAATCAAACGGCTACGCATTTAAGGCGATATCCATGAAGAACGAGCGCCACTGACTGCGAGATTGGGCCATTTCTACCAGTGTCATTAACCCAGTCCCGGGGTCCCCATCCAGAGAGGCGGCAGTTGCCGACCCAACTAAGTTTACTGGTTAATGTTTTTGTACTTCGTTGCCAGGTCATACGCTGTCCACCCCTCGGTCGCTCCCACTCAGAACATGGCTGGTAGAAGCAGGCGATATTCTGGTATGCGGAGTACGTGTCCTAAACAGCGTAGCCTTTGAAGCGTGAGTAATTCATCTATCGCGGGAGAGTTCCGTCTTACTAAGACCATCTGGCGCACCTTAGCACTACTAACCCGATGTTCTCACCAGACCCGGCCAATGCTTCGGAGACATCTTCCGTATGTCCTCTTCGCGCAGAGACCATGTCTCGGATCCATAAAGTAGTATGGATCACATTGCCGCATTGTAAACTTTCATCCTAAGCCTTTCCCTGTGAGGAAGAAAATTAAGGTGTCTAATTTCCTGTTTTGGCCCATGAGAAAGGCACCTCATCTCCTTATTGTTGACGTTAAAATTTGGCTGGAAAAATCCGTACCGTTGAATTTCCCATAAGTAAATCGAAATAGCATATCTATGCAAATTTCATCATGGGTTCAAGGAGCATTATCAGAGCACACACCACACAGAGTCTCACAAGAAGAGACGTTCGACAATAACCTCAAAATGGAATATCACACTGTTGGTTTCCGAATTCAACCATCTTTTTGAGAGCACAGTCGTTCCAATACGTTGATGCGGAACCCTACAAGTAAGAAAGAGTTAACATCATAATTTCTCTAAATTAATTTGTTACTTACATGCTAAATAGTTCGTGAAACAAAGACACTAACCCATTAAGGCACAGTTACTTTGAAAGGGCCTAATATTCAGTCTGATAAATTCCTTCTAAAGTCGTACCATTTTGCCGTTACCATGGTTCAAATGTTTTAACTCGGATGAAAAGTATCAGGAAGGTCAGGTTCCTGAAAGTAACATCCTAAAACCTGGAACCTTGTGAGACCCTAAAACTCCACCGAAATCTCAGTAGGAAAGCCGGCAGGCATCCAGGTCAGTCAATCATTCAATCAATTCAGCAAGCGCCGATTAGGCTCGCCACACGAGCACGACCAAATATGATCAGCGTTCAGGCATTTCATAGAAGCACGATCGATTTTGATGGGTGTTTACCAAACTTATCTCAGCCAGCGTAGATCAATGTCAAAAAGTGTCCTCTAAATAGCTCGGGGCCGTTGTAACTTTTGCACTCACACGCACTCGCTTGTTGCAACAAAGCTGCTGTGTACCCTTGTCGGTGAGTTCGTTTTCTGGCACCAGGCACTGGAGCGGGGAGAGCAGTCAGACGAAAACAAAAAAGAAGCTCTTCCAGTAAATTCTAGTGTATTAACAGATGGTCTAATTAAAAACACAAACTCTGCGTTTATTCAGGCTTGTTCGTTCAAATTTCAAAACCGAGGTACTACAGAATAGTTCTTGGGAGACAACGAGATCCATGCTTTCCGTTATTTAAGAGAAACAAACTAAGCTACTTAAATGCCCACTCGTGAGTGTAGCATTGATTGCGCTGCATTTTGTGAACGCATGGTGTATGCAGACGCTACTGCACGGCACGGAAACCTGGAGAGTTTAGTTCAGTATGTCGATCCAAGGTGACGGTTCTTAGTATTAACTTGAATGGATATGCCAAATTTCATTTATTTGGGACAGCATAGTTAGGTCGACAATATCTGCACGGGAAACTTCAACACAAATAAGCCATGACTCTTACGCTTTGGACGATTTTGCCGTTGCCTAAATTAGGAGTATTCTTTTAGCTTAAAGAAATATTATCAAGGTATGGGTTTGCAATAATCCTATAGCATATTGTCCTACCCCACAGGAATTTCACTGAGTGACTGTGTCCGAAGATCGTCCGTACAAAAAATCGATATATGTATCATTCAATAGCACATAGGTGGAGTATTGCATCATACCATGATCGAGGGTTCAGTTTCATATGTAGAACATAGGTAAGTACCATCCGTTCAATAAATGCTGTTCTGTCAATCTTGTGTCCCAGGAAAGGAGAATCAGGTAGTTTGAAGTGGTGTTATTCCAACCACTTCCATTTCCTCTGATGCGGTAGCATATCAGCTCGCTTCTTCAGCTTGCCGCGGTACCCACTAGCCTGTGACAGTGCACAATGAAGAGCGTGAACAGTCAAGTTTGTTCAGCGTGCTAGTGCTGTCCAGCTCGGCGATTGTGCGGTTGATGGTGAACTTCTCCGTCTCTTGCAAGAAGGAATATCAGCGGGATTGCTGTGTAGGTATGCGACAGTATCTCACTGCCCTCTCTGCCTGTGAATCGAGTTTAGCATATTTGTGACTGTACCAAGGAGCACTGGTTTTGTGGAGAGCCATTTGAGAACTGAATGCCAGTCCTTGCCATTCTCGCCCCTGTTCACGACGTCCAATAAACTGTCGTTTGAAGCGGTTTCCCACAAATATTCTAATCAAATGAAGGCACTTGGTCTACCTGGTCTACTTGATGCATTTAGGTCGCAAAAGTATCGTGGAATGTCGAAGAAAGACGTTGAATAAAGTTGGCTTTGTAATTAGATTGTGCCAATTATACCTGTTGTGGGAAGTTGTGCTTAGATAGACCGTTAAATTTGATTTGCCACGTGTTTGCTTTAAACTGAGCCCCGAAATCTAAGGACAGAACACAACGTTGCAGCAAACCTGGCTTCCATCCGGCCGCTTTAGGCAATGGACATACATGTTCGAACGTTTGAACGTTAATTGTAGATTTAACGCGTCCCTATTTGGTGAACCAGTCGATCTATGGCTTTTGGTTTGTGCACTCAGCTGAGCAATTTGATTGCAAACACCTCCGCACTAACCGAGGTTGCATCACCAGGGCGTTATGAGTGGAAGTTCTTAAAGGTTAGAAGTGCACGACTGTTGCGTGCAAATGAGTCTGCTCGTTCAGGTCGACCTTGACTAATCTAGCTATTCAGATTGGACTCTCAACATAGTACCGTTAAGCAGTGAATGCTACCAGAAAATGAGACAAAAATTCGAGTCCAGTTGACGAAAGGACACTCCACTTTGGTCCCCAGGCGAATTCCACAATTGTGCATTCAGTGGTTGGCTAAACATCACAGCATAGAACGTATCCCGCATTTTCACCTACCAAATGAATTTATTTCATTCTACTCCATGTTCTTCATGAAACACACCTGCAGAAAACCTTCGAACGAATTGAACCTAATTTTTCGTGTGAATCAGATCGTTGCGTTGTTTGTCTTGGTGGTTCACCAAGGCAATTACATGCTGAATAGTTTTCGTCTCAGTCCGGGATACACTTTTCACAGGATAAGAGATCACCTCATCCCATGCACGCAACCCGCAAACCTCTTAGTTTTGCACCGTTCGGCAGAGTAAAATTACAGTTTCCACATCCAACCATGTTTTTCAATTTATGTGGTGGTGCTGACACATAGAAAGACCCAGAGTGAGGTGCAGAAAACCAAAGTTATGTTTCCGCAAAATTGAACTATGCCCACTCCAGAGGGTCTTAACTGTGTGGACCTAGGACATTTGGAAACGACACTCCAACCTGCTGAAAGTAACCAGTGTGAATTGAACGGAACGTCAAAGGTTCAAGTTGCTACCTCGAACTTCTGACAGGTAAAGATGTTGCAGCACATAGAGATGAATTTTGGGTGACGTCATCAGTTTTGCAATCCATTTTGTTCAATTTAGTCCCTAAAGGAATTTGGGACTCACTTGGATCCTACATTTGAATGCACAGCGCTTCGGGACGGGTTGAATACAATGATACTTAGATCACATCCTTGAAAAATAAGGGCTGAATTAATCTTTCAAATCGTATGAATGGACGCACAGTTGTGTTCGAAGTTGGTAATGTAATGCCCTTGGAATTTTAAATTAGAAGATGTCCAATTTTTCCTGAACCGCCAATACAAATTACCACTTGCTTTCTACCCACTCAACAGGATTTATTGTTTCTAATGTTCTTTAACTGAGTGCACTGCACGAAGGCTACTCCACAATTCAGTTGGCACGACAAGATGCTACACATAAAACCTACAGCCCACCGCTGGTCTGGGATTTGTGTAGTCCCGACTTTCTGACAATCCTATTTCATAGATGACCATCGAATCGGACGTATGTAGAGTTAAATGGTAAATTAAGTCGGTATTGGCGGGAAACTCAACCGCGTGTCTTCCTCTTAAGATACGACTTTTGATTACACATGGATTTCTTCCAGAAAGTTCTCCTTACGAATGGGACACAGCGTGGTGCCCACGGATTCTAGGTATAAGATTATAAAATTATAAATCGTAAATACATAAAATTCAGTTGCCTGGAAACATCACAAGCGAGAGATTCAGCTGAGTTCCAAGTGAGTCTCTCGCAAAACCAAATTTGTTTGCAAATGAGTGTAGTTCCCTAATTTTGTACAATTTGGTTTCAAGTAGAACATAAGGTTGACGGAAACTCGGGGACTGCGCCTACCTGATGAGCCCCAAGAAGGGCGAAACCGGTCATGGACGGTCGAAGGATTTCCAGCAACCTTATGAGTAGTGCGTTACGTATATACATGTATCGCGATATCTCGAATATCGTAGCAACTGGAACATGAGGCGGCCTGGTGCAGCACATTCAGTTGCCTGGAAACATCACAGAAGAGAGGTTCAGCTGGTCTCCAGGTGAGTCTCTCGCAAAACCAAATTTGTTTGCGAATGAGTGTAGTTCGCTAATATCATGTTCTTTTCTCCAACTAGGCAACATAATTCCATGTAACATTTGTGATTCTTACACCGTATTTCAACAAGTTGAGACAAATAGGCCGCTTGCGATCTTTACATTGGAGTCCGTGTATGGATTCCATGTATGTACATACTCTCCCATTGAAGATGTGTGGAAAATTCTCTGCAATCTTTTTGAGGTCAAACGGTCTTCACACTCTTATGAAGAGTAAACAGGAACTGGCCGAAATGTTGTTGTACGATAACAATTAAACTGAGACTTATTAGTGCGTCGCATTTGCGGCTATCAGAACGCTGTCAAAACAATCCGCGTGACGCACATCATGTGACCTTAGGTGACCTCAATCTCTGACTTAACCTGTTATTATTTATGGAATCTGCACTTATAAGAGTCAACATTCGTTTAGAAAATTGACCTAAAATGAAACATTATCTGCCAAGATTCGGCTGAGTCAGTCAAAGTTCGGACGAAAGGAGATCTGTACAGATATTTAGGGAAAAACTTCGAAAGCTTACGTCTGTATTCATTTTGGCGAAGCGCAGCAGTTCTAGGAAGGGACATTTCCATACCTATCGTTCTGAAGACATGATTTTTCACTTGTTTTCATGCCTTAACACGCCTAAGAATGTGCGCATACGCAGTCTTTCGATTGCTATTTCAGACTTAGATCCACAATCTTGAAAATTCCGGTTGACAGTCAACGAACGGTTCTGTGGATAGGTCGACTGCCATTTTACTTAGCGAGCGGACGATATGAGCTGCGCTCACGCTAAGAGCATCACTTGTGCAATGGGGTCAAGTTCAGAAATGGCACTGCCAATCACGATAGTCGTTGTGTTTATACCTGGCTATTATGCTTTAGAAATGCAGACTGCACTCGTTTTTGGTCATCACGCTGGCAGGTTGTCACTTTCCCTTTGGCTATACTCCGCTGGGCTTGGCAGTGAGCAGACCACAAACCTTCAGTTATTTGATGGTCAGGTGTCGTAAGCCATGTTCATATGGCGTTCTATCGACCTGACGATGCGTGAGCGGAGGATTCGCGAGCGGGTAAGCGATGATGCGTTGTCTACTGTTGGATGGACTTATGTTTTTGAATTACTCTTGTTTATGGGTGAGTCGCTGAAGCTGTCGTATAGACGACAAGGGTGAGAAACAAGGGTTCAGACTCATTGAAATCAAGGTCCTGAATGGGAGTAGACCCACTTGTACAGGGTAGTTGTTTTCTCGCGCGAAACTCAGCCAATCAGTATTGGCAACCGAACATCATCAATTGATTGTAAACGTTCTGGCCCACAACTAACGCGTGTTTTTCAACCAGGATTGCTTGGATAACAAAATCATAGATTAAGGCATACTTGTGAAATATTATTAGTAGTAGTGGTGTGGAAATGAAAACTTGTCGAATGAAATAGGGTAGTTGGTCTTGGACTTTCATAGCGGACTCCATAACGACCCTAGGCTCATTCGCTTATCAAAATTCATGTTATGATATTTTACACGTCATGATTCCTCAACTGTTAAGCAACGGGTTCTAGTCAGTAGGGGAGCAAAGGATGTTTCTGGAAACGATCAGAATGATATGGACATGATATGGACAATGATATGGACACAATGGGCTGGATCAACACATTTGTCCAGAGGACGGTTGGTTCGTCGAAGGAAAACGATGGGCAGGTTGGAATAACTAATGTGATCGCTGAGACACACAGCACTTGAATCATTCAAAACGGTGTTTGTAACAACGATTGCTGCTGAAACATACAAGAAATTCAATTTTCGCCACATTGCTGAGAGTAAAATTCGTTGCACCATTTATGCCAACGAAGCTTCATTTCATTTGTACGACTTATTAGTTTGCGTTATATTTGTGTCCAAGTAGAACATAAGGCTGAAGGAAACTTGGGGATAAAGCCTCCTGATGAGACCAGTCGAGGGTAAAACCGGTCGAGGGACGTAGAGGCCTTTACAGCAGCCTTCAAGAAAATATAATACTACGTCTCGGATGTTGTACCGATTAAATCAAAGACTTGACCGATTTACGGCACATTCATTCAAAGAATGTCACGTCAACTGCGTTTACTTGGTGTCTCTCCTTAACACCAGTAAAATTTGCGAATGAGTGTAGTTCGCTAACTGCAAACAGTCTGGTATTCAGGTCCAAGAAAACGCTGATGGAAACTCCAGAATAGCGTCTGTCTGACGAACTCTAAGAAGCATGGCGTAATTTCGAGGAGAATTCAGCACCCTTATAAGTGACTTCTATCAGGAGAACGGATACGTAATCATCCGTACTCATCCTGCAGCTGTGTTGGCTGTCGAACTGGTCAGTGAACAACGATGCCGAAATTTCGATTCATTGGGAGATTTTACGGTCAGGTATAAGTGACATTGGAAATAGGTTACAGAAATGGCGTCATTAGTAACCGACGAGTTTGGTCTATGAGCCTGGTTCCACAGTGTACGACCCGGTCGCTATTTCTAAAGGATCATAAACTAACGGGATGAATATCGCTGAAGATTTTGTTTGTCTTCCAATGGGTTATGGCAGTTCCATTTGAGTGGAGAGATGAAACCTTGGATAGTGACATGAGGGACATCAGAGAATCTATCTGCTGTATTGATTATGTGAGCGGTTGCGGAAAACCAGTTGTGAGGATCGATCGGTTCGACTTAATTCTGAAAGCAAATGACGTCAACGGTTGAGTGAATCCAATCCGAAGTTGTTGTTCGCACATTTCTCAGTCAACATGTTTGCTCTAATGATGGGCAGCGTGGCTGACACAAGTTCGCATAAATTATTCCACCAGCGGGCACAACGACCAGTCAGTTCTTTCGAGTAGTGCTAAAACAAACTAATTCGGTTGTCACTTTCGGTATTTCGCTAGCTCTAATTGACTATACCTGAAACAACCTTAGTTCATTTCCGTCAACTGAGTTGATAATTCATGCATGTAGAAATTCAGGAGAATTACTGTGGAGATGAAAACTGTGTTCTCCCATGAAGAGCATTTGTATTGATCATGCGAAAAGGAGCGAAAACGTTTTTTTTGTGTGGCGGAGCTATTTCGAATGCAGTGTTTTTTTATTTTAATGTGCCCACATCGAACGCAGTCATTCACAGACAGTTCATCATGAATTAATGTGATCCAATTTCGCATGGTGGCTAGATATTTAAGATATATTTTTCCATTATGACGCTTTGCGTCGAAAATACTATGGGTGAACCCCACTATCGAGGGCGTCAACAAAAACGAAATATTTCCAACTGAGACTTCATCCTGTCACTGAACTCAATCTACGCTGAAAAGCCGAGCAGCACTGTATAGTTTTTTCACCCCTGTTGGGAATCACTCCCCACTTCTCATCTCATGAAACCCAGTAGGTTAAACACAACTGTTTGGCCATGAGCAGTTGAGTAGCAGTGTGATTATCTCTCACTTAGAACGGATCTAGTGCCACTCACAGTAACTACATCATATGGTCCTGGATTTACCGGCTCCTTGAGTGACGGCCTCTCGGAAGGGAGTTTTATTCATCTCCAGAGCACGTTCAAACACTAGTTAACAAAGTAACACTGGGAAACTTTCAGATGCCCATCCTTTGCAGCGAAAATGAAGGAGTGATACTACCATTGAGGTTCCTCATGCAGACGGCCATTGCAGTTGATGGCGAGATGGCCCAAGTGGTTAAAGCGCGAATTTACTGACCGAAAGGTTCGTGGTTCGACCCCGACCTCTGCCTCTGCCTCTCGACTTCCCCTGTCTAGGATTGGACAACCTGGCGGTATCCCAGCCCTCGTGCTTCCCTCGGGTGGCATGGCAGTTAGGCACCGATAGCGTGTTACAGCAGGTACACATAACGATTCTCTGTCGGAGAACCTAACAGAGCAAGTGAGTGAAAATGGCAAAATAACACTAACAGCTTGGTATTGTTTGATCCATACTGATGCGGATCCATAAGAAAAAGAGTTTTGTAAAGCGGGATTTTGGTTTTAAGGTTTGATCGCCGACAAAATACAAACAACTAAATCAGGTTGAAGCAACCTGGTCACTGACGTTACCCTCAAAAGACCGCTTTACAGGCCGGTACTGTGCTTCAGTCGCTTAGGTAGCATAGGTCGTCGTTGGTTTGTTCGCTAAGCCGGGTAATTTTATTTTAAACATTTAGTCACCAATCGAGGTCATCTCATCAGTGTGTTGTGGTGCTTAGTGGTGAGTAGCGGCCGGTCCGCGGTTAGGTGTGTGTGTTGATATACGTGCTGCTAGCCGAAACGCTAGATGATATCAAGCCAGCTTTCAGATGGTTGGTCTGATCCATACTG
This sequence comes from Clonorchis sinensis, assembly GCA_003604175.2. Classification (NCBI taxonomy): domain Eukaryota; kingdom Metazoa; phylum Platyhelminthes; class Trematoda; order Opisthorchiida; family Opisthorchiidae; genus Clonorchis; species Clonorchis sinensis. The sequence continues at coordinate 161,874,473 of CM030370.1, forward strand.
ATTGCAAGGCGCACCACAGATGCATTGTGAATTGCTGATATCATGGATTAACTAAACAATCTAGAAATACAGATCCCTGAATTTCCAGCGTTGGATAAACTTGGAATATGGATTTCAGTCTGTAACTTGGCTTGTGCTAAGACGCTAACCCTCTTAGCAGATTTCTTCAGCGATATGTATTGTATTCACCCTGGTGGGATTGGGAACTGTACCGTCACAAAGTGCACAGTCGTGTAGCACGAGAACCCGGTTTTTGGGAACACTTTTCTCGACGATGATATTGTCTTAATTCCACGATGGGATTACGGATACTCATGAATATGTTTTACCTGGCTTCACTGGTTGCATCGATTGCGTCGAAAGGCTGGGTGACGTACAGCGGACCGCTTTCTCATCTTGAAGCCACCAAGCTGAAGTCTCCTACGGCCTCCCGCTTCTTTTTGTTTAAAGATGGAGTTGAAATCCTCTTGGTCACAACCGGTCCCTCCTCAATACGATTCTATTACGCTCAAATATCGGTGGCGTGATTTGACCATTCAGTTTCGTTTTCAAAACGCTTTATCACAGTGGTCTCATCACTGTTATTGCTCAGAAGGGGGGGTGGTGGGGCCAGGCACTCAAGCAGGACTGCAGAAAACCACCACTGGGAAGCGGGCACGTGCAACCAATGAAGGGCCGTGGAAACTGTTAAAAGTGTATTTAACTGACGAACGAAAGCGCGAAAACATGCGCATGCCGTAATCTTACTTTTGCTGATGAGTTTTGCGGTTGTTAGACGGAAAACAATAGTTCGCTTTGTTTGGCAAGGAAATATCACAAGGGTCTTGTTTAGATTTTTCCAGTGTGGTTGGCTGAATAGGTGTAGAGAGTGTACGACAGTGGTCTCCCAGTTAAGTAGACCGGTACCTTTGTCGTCAAACGCTTCCCTTTTAACGCAACCACTACAGGTGATGAACACGAGCAAGTTATGCGGTATCTTGGTCGCCACTCTCTATTATGTAGGAGAAACGTTGGAATCACTGTCCATCCAGTACAATAAAAAACGAAATCACACTTGTCACCCAGTTCAACAAAATCTATTAGCCAAATTCGGTTCTTAGATCTTCACCCGCTCTACCTCAAATTCACCTGGAGGCCCTCAATTCACTGATGTTTGCGTTCTTGTAAAATAAGTTAGTTGCACCGTTTTCGGACTGAAACGGATGACCCACCCAACCGCGCACCGATGCTGACGGAGAGTTTGCAAGTTAATTGATAAGCTCGGTAGGCAGTTTATCAGACACGTGATCAACAGTCAAGTGTATGTAATTTATACTTGCACACAAGGATCCGTCGTCCGTCAGTACAGGCAATTTTCAAGAAAACAACCAGGCTTCAATATACTCCTAAGTATTGAGCAGTACGAAAACGAACTTTATCCGGTCTGGAAGAAGACTCAGCTAAGCTTATGGTTTTATCACGGGAATATCACGGGTTAAATTAGAAAGTAGCTTCACTCACTGGGAAGCTAAAAACAGCTACGGGGAGGAAAGTTTGTGAAAATGTTTTATGGATTGTGTTGCCCATGGGAGTGTAGACCGCACAGTCGTTAGGATATTGCAACTGTTTCGAAAGATACCGGATGCCTGGAACGGAACGCACACAATCAATCGTAGAACACTGCAGAATTACTGCGTAAACAGGATCGGGGTTATCACATCATGACTTCGTGACAGACAAAATTCAGTTTATAAGGACGACGAATCGTCAGTTTTTTTCCTATTCTGAATTTGTACCGAAATATGCAGTAGGTTGTTCAAACTCTGAACTACCTCTCTGAGAGAGCTTGTAACAAATTTACCAAAGGTTGTGACCAATGTAAGCAAAAATTTTGGATGGCTCGTAACTTGATGGCTTGTTGAAACAGTTGTCGAACACTTTGACAGTAGGATATTTTTAAGGCTCTTTTAACTCCCGGTCAATCAGGGAAAACGGTACACTTGAGTTTACGTTCGTTGAACCAGTAAGTCATTATCCATGTTCAGAAAAGCACTGTTCAACCACATGTTTTCCGTTATCGCACCTAAGCGTCACCCTACATTACTGGTATGCCGACCTCATTGTATATGATGGCGACGATTGTGATGGCTTTCAATGTGAGTCAGTCCTGACGTTCATTTCATGAGTAGCACCACCGATTTGTGTAACTTTCCACCGTTTCTTTAACTAACTTGCAGAGATCTTGCGAAAAAAATACTGAAGACATTTCCTCACCTCACTTGTGGATTGCTCATGGTATTTCAATGAGATCTGTTAAGCAATCACAAGTTAAATTCATCTGAGTTGAGTGGTGGACGTATTAGTAATCACCTAGCACACAAATAACGCGTGTGTTCCAGAGAGCTCGGCAGACAATTTAACCAACAGATAATCTATTCAGTTCAAGGTCATCGTTAGTTTGATTCTAAACATAAGCTCCTGATTCCTGAATCCAAATGGGACCTTTTGATAACTTTACTCAATACACGGCAGCATTTGCCACTTTGTTATTCCAAACACGCTTTTGGCAGAATAACTCAGTGTGGGAACAAAAATCGACTGTTTTTAAAGATAGAAGCTAAACTATTGATCTAGATGCAGCGTTCATTGTCCTCTGGGTAGCATTCTGTTACAAAGCATTAAAATCCTTCACAAGAGACCTCTTTAAAAAATAGCCCAAGCATTTAGGATGAATCCGGAGTGAATGCGCCGAACAGCTGTACATATTAATCTTGATTTTGCCACGGTCACCGCCGGGAACGTGTTAACCGTCCACTGGCTGTCATTTCATCCGTCGGTATCACCGTGATGGCAGTTAATCATACTAACCGGCGTCGAATTCGGTAGTTTTACTACCACTCTAAAGTGAATAATTCATTACGCCGCCCTTCTGACGCAATCTGTGCAAACAAATCAACCTAGGCTCCTGAACGATCACTTTTCAAAATGACAGGAGACTAAAGCCAACGGCTCAATGCGCCTCGGACAACCCCTTCTCCCTTTGCATGCGGACTGAATTTCCCATCGTTCTAACCCCTAAACTGCACCGCGATCCTCCGTCTACCTCCGACTTATCGTTATAATAACGATAACTCGAGTTGGGACAAAGTAAACACCATAGAGAGTTGCAAGTAACAACAGCTAGCCTTCCCAAAACACGGACAAGTGCGGGTTACCAATTATGAAAGGGAGATCGATTCTGTAGCCAGATTCTGCCGCCTTGTACCGGGCAGTCCGCAACATAGGTGTGAATGTGAAATCAGCCAAATCGTCGAACTGGTGGAAGGTTTTAGAAAGGGTGCCGAAAAATGCTATGGCGGTTAATCAATTAAGGATGTCACTGGCACCACAAACGAAGTAGGCTGACTTATCCTCACATTTTCCAGTAAAAACGTTTCGATCTTATTTACAGTCCCTCCTGGATAGTAAATGTCTTGTTCAGAGCCAAGTACACCGCGTCTCCGCTTTGCAGCGCTTCCAGATCTCTAGCTTTCCAGTCTTTTGTTCTGTTTAAATGGGACGGATTGTCCTCTAGAGGAATCTACCGCACTGAATGAGTGATCATTTGATTCTGTCAACGATGATTTTTTCGGCACCCGGGAGTCCCCTTAATCAATCTAAATGTTTGAGAAGTTAGTATATTCCTTAAGGCAGATATCACTGTTACCAGGCATCCAAAAGCGGGTTGAAATTAACCGCGAAAACGCCGGAAATTTGAAAGATTTACTCTTGGGTTTATCCATTTTATTGGAAAAGTAGTGTTACGCGTTTCGTAGTATAAGTTACTATCGTTGATTTCTAGTTACCACCGAAAAGAACAGATATTTCCAGGCCGTTGAAAAAATATCAAATGAAAACTCCCGTTTTCCACACTGAGAGTTCGTCTAGGCGGGTTAAATGATGAGAGAAAAAGAAGAATTGTTCAAAAAGTCAAAATTGTGAAAACGAAGCTACATAGGCAAGGCTGATAGACATCCTGTTTGACAGTTTGCATTTCAAAAAATTATCTCATAGCTAACTCCGTCGTTGCTTTGACGGCTCAAAGCCTGTTCATGTTGATATATAGCTCAGGTGTTGGCTTTAATATCCTTCGTGCAAGCGCTATCAGTTCACAGTGGTGTCAACGACGCCAGCATCCTCCGTAGGGAGTTGGTGGCCGACGGCCTAGTCGCGAATCGTTTGGTCCAAATGGGCGCTAGCTCCTGTTGAACACACATGAGGTTTCCGTAGTAAGCAGATTGAATATAATAGCTTTTGAGTGACATGCCCTCAGGAAGAGTACCGTACACCTGCTGAGGCTGTTCGTCTGAAGCCTATAGTCACATTTAATTACTGTCTATGGGGTTATCAACACATTGTCGGATAGTTAAGCGCCATGCATTTTGAATCGTCCATGAAACCGATACGTGCGATGTGGTATGTTCATGGCCCAAGTATAGTTTGTCCCTCAAAACAACCTGACATTGAGATGTCTTTGTACCAAGGCCCACTGAGCAAACGCGAAGTCCAGCGACATACTGTCAAAAACTAGAAAAATAACTTTAGACACACGATGACGTTTGAGCATTAGACAGGCTCCCACACAATTTCATTCAGTGAATATCATCTGCGTTGATACAGACAACTGTCCTATCAAGAAAACTCTTGATCGAATGAAGAACCACGTGCTTTCTGATCAGGCCAACACTACCGTTGGATATAGGGGGCTCAAATATACTGGCTCGCTAATAGTTATCTAGTTCTTTTGAGCAAGCCGCATGTTGAGGTTCCGGTTACGGAACTTTGAGTGACGCGTAGGTTCGACAAACTCGAATATCAAAAGGAAGAATTGGGTTCGTAATTCTACGGTACTATTTACATAAGTGTAAGCAAATGTGTACAACAAACCTCAATTGTTCACTTTCGTAGCGTCAGCAAGTTCACAGGTCTATCGCTGACCGGCACAGTGCAGTGTCAACGTCCGCACACCAAACAACGGCGAGCGGAATGATGGCTCAGCAGCGTGGGTTGCGGTTGTCCCTTCCGACACGGACCTCATAAGAAAACAAGTCAAGGCAGGCTCAGCAAACGGGACATGAACGCGCATGGGTAAGTAGGTCAGCTGCGCACATACACACACATGCCAGTACACAAATGCCGGACGAGACGGCCTCTGCGGCAAGGTGAGTGACGGGTACGAATAAGCAGAACAACCGGAGATCAAGAATACATAGGCGGAGTAAGCAAATGAATGGGGGAATTATCATGAAGTTAAGTTGGATTCAACACCGCAATGGAGATTAATGTGAACAAAAGGTGCAATTCTAGATTTTGCGATGGAAGAAAAACTTGGATCCTGCACAGAGCCTCTCCTTGAGGGCAACTTTACCCTTCAGACAAGGAGTAATCAAAAAAATAACAAAGACGTCTCATGAAATAGTGTTTGCTCCCACAGATGTAAGTGAGAATCATCGTGAATCCTTGTGCTGGATTTGAATGCAGGAATGATGCTGGCACTGAGCCATCTTCATCCAAAGCAACTAATCACTTGAACCCAAGCGAGTATCGACATCAGCTTTTGAATGCAGTTCAGTCTCTATTTCAGGGGTTTGGTAAACAATCAGCGGAGTTATTGCTGGACAGAATTCCGCTTTCGACACAAAAGCTACGTCGGGTCAGTTGGATAATTTAACAAGTTGACCAAGTTTTAAGGCAGACGGAGAACAAATCGATGAGACTTCTTATTGCTAGCTGACTTAATCGATGCTGAATGTCAGTCGAACGTACTTGTTTGTTGGCTAGTGTAGGTGGTTAACACTCACGACAGCTGGTTTAGGGGGAATTCACTAAGCTGAATCAGGATTTTAAGGTTTTGCTCACCCGGTTTAGAGTGTCTTAATGGAATATTCCCCTCGGTTATGTTTCACAAACTTTTTTGATTTGTGTTTTGGAGGACTGATGGATTGGGTTGGTTACTGAGTGGATCTCACTCTGCTTGGATCTTGTAGTTTAAACCCAGACGGTTCCACTGAAAACCACCTGTCGCTGCGCATCGAATCGGCTGATCTAAAACTGCCGACGGATTCTGCATTCTCTATTCTATTTATGCTGAGATGCCTGACAATTACTACCTTCTTGGATAACAGTCACTGTGGTGTGAACCTTGGCCCTCAAAACTTTCACGTTTTCCATATCTTCTCCAAGTTCGGTTTCTACTTCTTGTCCTGAAATACCTTGATCCTTTACAATCGCCTAGAGTTCACTTGTGTTTCTTGGTGGTCCGTTTATGCACCGGTTTTGTTTACCGAGTCCGATGTGCAACTTTCTGGTTGTTTAAACTATTTAAACCTTTGTGCTGTTAAATTTTATTTTGTATTCACAGTCCCTAGTCCTAGCAAACGAGAGGCGGTCATTCAAATGCACCAATAGCGAACGCAAAGTAACTTCCCTTCCGGAATACTGCTCTAAGGTTAATTGTATTTAACGGACGTCTTCCTTTTTGTATGCGACGGCCGTTGTTTCAACCCGCCGAGTTCTGGATCTCGGTTTCGGGACCAGTACCCGTCGTAGTTGCTGCTTAATTAAACCCACTTGGTTCGCACTTTATTACAGTTTTCATCAGGTAGGCGCAGTCCCCGAGTTTCCGTCAACCTTATGTTCTACTTGAACCCAAATTGGACTGGTTTCGATAAATACACTCATTTTCAAATCAACATGGCTTTTTTGTCCAACTCGTAGGCCTATTTACTGCCGCCTCAAGAACAGAGAATCAACGGATGTATAGTTCGTTGAATCCCAAGTATGTACGCGCGAATCCGTACGTTCGAGTGACATTCATACATTCAAACGAAATTCACTTTCCAGACATTGGAATAACAGTATCCGAAGAGGCTTCGTGCCACCTGTGTCGCCCAGATTATAATCAAGTGTTGTGACCAACTGAACTCACGGTTTCACCACTTTTATTGGAACATGGACTCAACACTGGGAATCGCTGCCTTGTGATCTTGCGTAATTCAATCTTTTCTCTAAAGGAAACGCTCTTTAGCGCTTACGGTTCAATCTAATAAATTGAGAGACTGTAATAATTAGTAGTGGGTGGCTTATCCTTCTCAGTAGGTCCATTATGATCCAGAGTCTTTGTAAGCAATTTTTCGAATTGACCTATTTGTCAATTTTGCACTGTTGACTTTGAGCTCATCTCACCTCTTTCACTTTGGTGTTTAATAATTGGAAATCCGCAAGTGAGTGTGGGAACTGGAGACCATGGTTGAGGAGACATGCGTTATGGCAAAAATCAGATGAACGTTGCTTAAAAATGACTTGACTCTGAGAAGATTATTCGGGTTGAACCAAGAGGAGTACCCTGGTCTTTAATATCTACAGTCGTGTGAATTATGTGGTCTCCTAAGCCGAGAGAGCAAGGCCTCGAAATCATGATTCAGCTTGTTGATCAGTCCTCTCAAATCATCTATCATAAGTTCTTGCCATCCAAACTAATCAAGAAACAAGAACTTCTGACCAATTCAGCAAGGATTAAGTCGGCTATCTGTAAGTCGTCATCGGTTCGTTAATCGTGGGCTTCAAAACCCGGTCCACTTGGTGACCTATCTATTTGACCTCATGAAGCCTTTGTGTCCAATGCGGAATTCTGCTCAGCATTAAATCCACTGATAGTTTACTAGGCCTCTCTGAAACAGTGACTGTTATCTGGGCTCCACAAATTTCCCATATGACGTTCAGGTCTGTTTAAGTCTTTTTTATAATTTAACAACTGAAGTATAACGGGGACAAAACTGTTATGCTCGAGAGGACGATCAGACCAGGATATCAATCCTATGAAACGACTGGATAAAAGGATTTAGTGAAAACCAGTCACAAGTGGGTACCTGTAGGCAGACAAACAGGAGAACGTTCGATTAGGTCAGAAGATCAGGCTTTTATTCTCAAAATCTTGTAAGAATCAAGCAAATTCTGTCAGGAGCATGGAGCTCCAGGATTTCTTCTCTCCTGATGTCCATCGACCGAGCTCAAATTCGCAAAAAAAAACAGCCGAAATTACCATTCGGTCTTTGTATAAATTGCGTCCTCGAACATGTGTTTTCCGAAGTGTTTTTAGCATTTGCTTATGATGAGGAAACTGGAAAGTGGCCTCGTAAGAATAACCGTGGACAAAAAGGTTTCCTATTTTAACCTGGATTTTAACATCTACAAGAAAGCTTGCACAAAATTATCGTTTGAGCAATGTTTCCCAATAAGATTTTCACAATGCACTCAACTCTGTTCTAAGGTTGTTAGGATTTTAATGAAAAATTAAAATTACAGTGGTTGAGGTTTTATAGCAAATTAATCGAACTTTACTAGGATATTGATCAAAAACAGCATTTTGCGAAGATCCATTAGTCGTTCTCTGCCTGTGGAACTAGCAAACCCATCACAACTTAATTGATACGGCAAAATGTTGAACTATTATCGCGGCACGTTATGTCCAAAAACCGTTCTCTGTCCCTACTGGACACAACGTCTTATGTTGATGAAAAATCCTAGAGACTTCATCCCTTTTTAGGCTGGAGACGTATACCCAGGTCCCATTAAATTACCTCACCTTTGCATGGCAAAGTAGGCATACTTTCAACTAACCGAACGCGCAAATTAAATTATTACTGAGATTCACTTGAGTCTTTCTTTATCAACATCTAACTTTGCAAACAAGCACCCGTCTGCACACGCGCGTTGTGCGTCCTGTTTTCGGCACTTATTGGACAAGCAACGTCACGTGTCACGTGCGGCGTCCAGTTGTTCTGAAGACGGCAGTCAGGATGGCCTGTGAATTTGTTGTCTGACGTCAAAGCTATGTAATGATTACCGTTTCGGCAATATCCTCGTCATTGTTTTGACGTAAACAATGTTCCAGTTTGGCTACACTAGCCCATACTTACGGCTCGCGGTATTTTTGTGCGTCTACTTACACCTGGTGAGATATCCTCCGACGCGAAACACTTGTACGTACTCTGGCGAATATATACACAAAGTACAGTCGGCGATATCGTCAATACTGTTTCAAGTAATCAACTTGATTGTTGAACTTTGTGCTCCGTGTGATATGCAGTGCAAACGGAAGGAACAGTTTACTTCAGCGGTATTAAAAACCGAACCGAATCCCGGAATTTACGCAACTGGGTAATGTCCTAAAATAGGCAGTTCAGCTGGGATTCGGTTGAATCTGCAGTTAGAACCAAATTGGTATGCGAATGGGTGTAGGTTGCGAATTAGTCCGATTTCGATCCAGGTAGGACATGAGGCTGACTGAAACTTGGGAACTGCGTCTACCTGATGAGCTCCAATAAGAGTGAAACCAATCGTGGGCTTTCAGAGAGTTTTCAGCAACCTTATGAGTAGTGGTTCCGTTAGCGACAGTAAAATCAAACTAAATTTGGGACATTTTGCTAGATGTGCGTTTGTGTGTCAGGTGACACAGACAATTGGGTTGGGCGAGCCTGAGAATTGTTTTTTAACATACCCTTTAAACATTCACCTCTGCTTTGTCAAGCATACCCCCTCAGGAGACAGTGTTTTCTGCTAGTTAGGAGAAATGCATCCGATAAAATTAGCACTATAAGGGCAAATCATGTTATACTTATTTCGTTTGCTGTCCAATCAGATCTGCCATCAGCAGAAACCCAACAAATAGTAGTCTGTCTTTTGCACGAACGGCTTATGAGGTTTCACCATAATGATACCATGAACAACACGGAATGTAGCTTGTTAGCTCATAGGGACGAACCTATTCCACAAAATCTTTTTTAGACACAGGAGCTCTGGAAAAGTCACCGATGATCACTACCATGTGTCAGCATTTCAAGGACATCAGAGGAATTCAGGTGTCCTAAAACTAGGTGTCCTTTATTTTTTGTTCTCTGTACAACGGGGTATTTGTTGGATAAATCACTTTCAGCTTATCCAACAGAGCACACATTTTGGACACAGGTATTATTATTCCAAAGAAACGTGTGGCAGCAGTGATAATGTTCATTAGTATAATTGCGAAAACCCCAGCGATCAATCGACTCCCATCAAGTCTATACAAAATTTTGGACACCTGCACACTCGCGGGGAACCGTGCGACTAATCAATCATTAACAGTGGAAAATGTATTTAAACAGACAAACGAAACTCATATGTCTAAAGTAACTCAAATCAATCTCAGTTGAAATTCTCTTTCAAGATATTCTCCAACTGAATGTGACGCACAAAGCCCATCTCATGATGTTGGAGATGTCGAATTCTATTTTTTGCATACCATACTATTAATAAGTCTGCCGAAAATTATTCAACAATCCACCAACAATTTCGCTCCTCTCATCAGAGCAAATATACTTCAATACCCCGGAACGTGGCTGTGCAGCACATTCAGTTGAAGAATATATTAAACTAGAGATGCTCAGCTGGGATTCATTTTGAGTCACTCGTTAACATCGTTTCTAATAAAAAAATATGACTATCAGTTTTTTTTGCGAGAGACTCACCTGAAACCCAGCTGAATCTCCCGTTTGTGATGTTTCCAGGCATTTATCGAAATCGGTCCAATTTGGGTTCAAGTAGAACATATGGTTGACGGAAACTCGGGGACCGCGCCTACCTGATGAGCCCCAAGAAGGGCGAAACCGGTCGTGAGCTGTCGACGAATTTTCAGCAACCTTATGAGTAGTGCATTACGTATCTAAAAAATGTGACTACTTCGGCAACTGCGTACGATTTGATGTTTATATCAAAGGCAAAGACTGTGGAAACTCAAGGACTGTGCCTTACCGATGGCCTAAGTAGGACAAAGTCGGTTGTGGGCTGTAGAAGAATTTTCAACGACATTATAGTTCGGGAGGTATGCCGAGAAAAAGCTAAGTGAATGAAGAATCGCGGTATATCTACACTGAACTCCCAATTTAGCGGGTATAAAAAGGAGCGTGTGCAGTTCATATACACCGGGGTTGTTGGCCAACATCTCTTCTGACTGTGTCTTTGCTCACATGCGTCAGGCTATTATTCATCAAGAGCAACCGAGTCATATACAGTAAACCCGCGATGAAAATATATACGGTTGTGTGTGCATGAAAGAGAATCAAATCGACCTTGAAAATTTTTCATTACTGTTACTTTGGTATGAATTGATCAGAGCTCGAACGGTGTTCTGTGGGTGTCCTTTTATTTTTCCTTCAGTTTTATTGTTTATTCCAGAGATGCTGGTTTTGTTATTTCTGGCTTGTGTCTAAATTCTCTTGTTTTTTGCTCGTTTCGTAACCACCAACTAGTTTTTGACCGTCGTCAACACCTGTAAACGGATCTGGACCTTGATAATTCGTGTATGGTTCCATCACGACACGTCAGTTTAGTTGTCTGCTGAATCTTTGGTTTCATGTGGACTCTTAGTAGGTTTGTTACTTCTCATCTACAAATTTTGCCCCACATCTCTTTCTTTGCTTGACTAAACATGTTTCCCCACTAGATTTTAAGTGTGTTTGCACTCATTTTCGTTTCCAAACTTAAACTATCGCACTTGTTGTGGAACCTCCATTTAGACGTTTCTTCCTCTAGAGATTTGTGCGCAACTTGACGTTGCCCAACTTAACTGCTGGACACGTTCGGTACCGTACACGTCCAAAAATGAGAAGGTAGAATAAGTTGGGAGGGGGGATTTTGCCAAAAACCTTCCGTATTCCGCGTAAAGACGCCAAAAACACTAGTGAGCACCCTACTGTTTTTTGCTATATCAGACTGTGCTCTGTTAGAAGAACTGTATCAATACCATCCATAGATGGGTACAACTCTAGAATCCACATCCGACAATGAAAGTTCCCGAAACCTCTCACCCATGATAGCTGTTTGCGGACTGTCACAAACCGCGAAAGGCAGTCGAAAGAACCGAGTAAGGGAGCGGAGCAACCGAAGCTCAACTGCGTATGTTTTACCAAAATCTATTTTTCTATACGAAACCGGCTCTTGAAGGAAGATCTATGAATCAGTTTTTTGAGTAACCACTGATATTATGAAAGTATTGGGATGCCTCATTTTAAAAATACGTTAATCTAAGACTTTATGCTATCCGCGTCTTAAGTTGATGGACTAACAGACGCCTGAAGCTCAGGAAATCCCAAACACCCGCGAATTCGCAGTAGCCCTTGAGCCCATCTTAGCCACGGATGAGTTACAACATTTCGGAGTAACACTATGGTGGTCGACAGAGACATCCAGACTCATGAACACAGCTAGTCAACTAAAGTTCTAAATAAACGATTGAGTTTGCATTTGTGCTGAACAAAACTCGCACCTTTCATGCTGTCGTGTGATCTTTCTTCTGGCCGAAAAAAGTAGTCAGTGTGTTTTTCGAAACGCAGCACGACTTACCCTGGTAGTACAGGAATCGGGGGCGCAAATTATTAAAATCCTTCTTTGTGTTTACTAAAAATGAAACATTTCAACCCTCGGGCTACCAACAAACCGGTAGCGCAGCAGTGAGCTGTTCTTCTTGTCCAGTTCCGACAGGTATTTTCTGAATGAAGCTGAAGCCGGTTCAGTTCAGTTCAGTTCAGGTCAGTTCAGGTCAGTTGAGGTCGGTTCAAATCAGTTCAGTTCAATTCAGTTTTATCAGTTGTAAACCATGTAGCAAGAGTGTTTTGGTTCCAGCTGCCACAATTTCGGTCACGAGAAAAAAATGAGAGGAAGATATAGTCAAGGATTGAAGCTAAAGGCATAATCGGGAAACTGGGAGACTATAAATTGAAGGCAACAGCTTTGATGCAAGCCACTGGTGGAGTGATTGAGCCATGCTTGCCATTGTCACCAATAACTGATGGGCTGAGTCCCAGAGTCCATATCCAGGGAGGTGAGAGTAGTGATACTAAGGTCGCCTCGAATGTCAGACGTCCGCAGTTGCAACCCCAAGACGACCAAGAATATGTACTACTGATGAGCTCTAATAACGGCGAACCTCCAGCTTAGTGCTTCTGCTTTGTGGTGTGGACTTACCAGAACAATTGCATCAGAACAGTAGGGGGGCTGTTTAAACGAGAGTGATGTAAACATAAATTCCAATATTTGTGACGCTTTATCAGCGTCCTCAAATAAAAGAAACGCTTCCCTCCTAGAGTGAGTTTATCGGAAACTCAAACCTACTCATGAACTTTTCTCTCTTTCCTTCTTCCCCCTGGTAATCAATCGACTGTGACCTGTTCGTTTCATCCTAAACCCCCACGGCCCCAAAGTTGCCGGCCGCTTTACAACTGCTGTCGATTCCAATAAGTTGGTCCACTGATCCGTGGGCCACCTGATGAGGCCAAATAAATCATGCCTGACTGCAAACCGATTATTGTTATGGATCACCCGAGGAAAAACGACCATTCAGAAATGTTAGTACTGTCACCTGGCCAAGTTCATAAGACATTGACTCAACACTTCTATTATCCGGGTTCTAAAATCGCATGGATACCTTTAAATTGGCTGAAAGCTACTGTCCTCGTAAACTGTAAATGCCAGGCATGATAAGGCGAGGCAACTTTGAAATCTTTGGATGTCAGTAGAAGTCACCCTCTACTCGGGATGAAGTTGTGTGCACAAAATCGTCATAGGCGAGAGATTCGGTTTAAAGGCAATTGTCTCTCGTTAAAACCAAGTTAATTTGCAAACGAGTGTAGCCCGTCAATTGCGTCCACCTTAGACATGGGTAGAATCTAAAGTTGACGACGTTGTGGACTATAGGTAGCTCTGGTGCGCGGATTAGTTATTGTTCTGTTCGCCGAACATGGCAGTTAAGCTGAAAACGTGTCATCACCAACTGAGGTGACATGGTCAATGCGGAGTTTCCAAACGGTATCTAATAACTTTAAAGTGCCTGGTGGCTCCCGACATGGCCGTCGCACAATTTGGTTGGCCAGCCTGGATTCTCGGTTGCGTTGCGACCTGATTTCTTCGTATCTGGTTGGTTCTTTGGACGCTTCTAACTCGACAGCTCTGCACCTACGTTATGATTGGACCGTTTCCTTCTTGCGTTGTGGTCAGCTGTACTTCCACTTGATTGGCTGATTAAATAACCTAGTTTTACAATCCAACTGGTCAGATCGATTAATAGACCAACAACCAAGAACTGAAACTTGAATCTAGAGACTACACTTACCCGAATAGCCCGAAGAAGCGCGAGGTGGGTCCTGGGCTGTTCAAAAGTGTCCAGCAACTTCATGAGTAGTGTGGTCAGAAAAACTCATCTCTCACTTTATCCGACAAACAAAGGGGCTTGATATAATCTATTATCAGGTAGGTCAGATTCCCGAGAGTAACCGCAGAATGCCCGAAATCTACAAAGACCCTCAACTCCACTAGATTCTGACCAGACTGACAACGCCCCCCAACATGGAGCGTGTGACAGCCTTGTAGCAAAGCCAGACAGTGTGAGACAGCGTTGGACCAAGAAGAGACACTGTCTTTCCAATAAAACAGTCTGAGGCCGTTGTGTTTTCGTACTCACGCACTCGCACTCACTTGTTCGCAATAAAGTTGTTGTGTTGTTTATCGGTGAATCTTTTTCCGGCACCAGACATTGGAGCAGGAAATAACAGTCAAGTATAACAAATTGACAACTCAGTCAGATATAACACCTATGGACTCCACACCCAACATCACCTTCAAGGCCGACGGTTGATCAGTACACTCTTGATCTGATCATCGAGCTTGGTGAGTAACTCACGAATGTTTTTTTTCAGTGTAAATGCGCAGTTGGGTGGCTGGTGATGGCGATAAAACGTTTGCCAGTTCATTGCCAAGCTCGGCAAACTGATCAACAGCCACCTGATTGAACGAGTAGGGAATTGAAAGCTCTTCATTTCATAGGAAAATGGCAATGAAAGCCCACAGTTTGTGAAGATGGGTTATTAGATCTGAGTGGGTGGCCAGGTGACATTATGGTGGACTGGTATTGTGGCTGAACCACATTGTAGTTGAGCACTAGTAGGATTTGGACAGAGTGCACCGAAACCGTGACTGCGGTACGCTGACAACTGTGGCTTAATGAATTTGTATATCTATATGTGCCATTCAAAACCGCCAATAAAAACTCTCCAGTGAATGCCATTTAGTTCCGTTTAAATTGATATATTTTAGATTAACTGTTCAACCTGAAACTTCAGTGAGGTTAACATGAGTAGAACCAAAGCGCTGACCTGCAGTTCTTTTCCCAGGGCCCTTTTGGACACACCGGATAAAGTCGAAATATCTAATCAGCTAAGAGAAAGTGTGAAACTTTCTCAGTTTACAAAGTCGTCACAATTGCCTCTTCTCTTGACTTATCTTTAAACTAGACGACTGGTCTTAGAACGACAAGGGACAGAAGTAAAGTCTGCGCTGGTACGCGTGCACAAGTTTTCCACTCTGCCCTTTTCCGTTATAATCTGAACACTATCTCTTGGGCTCTACTTTCCTCCATTTGTCACTTAGATGACGCACATCACGGCTGGTGAGCGGGTTCGGAAGAATGCCACTTCACGCTATTTTCTTGCTCCTTGGTCAAATGTATTCCTCACTGCTATTTCACCTTCAATAAAGCGTTTAATGTGAACCTTAACTGGAAAATTTTCGCACCAAACATGTAGACCCAAATCAAAGTTGATAGAAAGACAAGTTTACCCATTAAAAGCGAATTGAAAACAAATTTATCCATCGGAGGACTGACGCGTTTACCGGAACTACGTGTTAGTAATAGTTAGTTCATCGACAGTTCTTTTAATCAAAAAGTGAACCGGTTTTCCGAAAAAAAAGGTCTTCCATCTAGCACAGAAGGTGGTTTTCTCTCTGATTCAATCGGGATTGGTTGCGCAGGAATTTTTTCACTAGTTGACCAACAAAAAAATGGTATTTTATATGCTCTTGTATGGAAAAACACATTTTTCGGATAAATATCACGGCCGTCCAGGGCACCAGTTTGTTTATCGTAATCGAAAACAACATGGATACATCTATTACCGGCCGGCTTTGCTGGAAAAATTTACTTGCTCCGCCGTCATTTGTATCAATCGTACTGCCAAAGTTTAGGTCTAATTCTGGAAATAGTGTACGCTGCATGACAGAAAATGCCGGAACCATATATGATTGGTCGATTTTACTAACGTAAGGTTAATCAACCGAATTCGTGGTTGCTATGATTTGGACTTGTGATGGCCAGCTAGAGAAGTTGCTAGACACCAAAGATTGTGGAAATCCAGTTATCAAGCATCTAATGCAGGCGGCTCACTCTGCACGCCGATGGAACAAAACTGAAGAACTGATGTGAAATTCTAACCACCTAATTCGTTCTCATTCACGCGGAGCTTTGTTCTGATTTGCGTAGAGTTTTGTGGGTCCGCGCTTTACTCATGTTCCCAGAGGAGTAGTTCGTGCTCAGAGTTTGTATGGGCCGCTAAAAAATGACTACAGTACGTTCGACTCACCTGCATGCCAATTAGGTTTTGATGGGAGACTCGCCTGAGTCCGAGCTGAATCTCTCATACTATTTTTCAACTGAATGGACTGCACTAAGGCACCGGAGTATCCCAGTCTATATACCTGATGGGAGCAAAAAAAGATGAAACCGGTCTGAGCTGTCGAAGAGTTTTCAGATACCGTAGGAACAGACTGCCTCATAAAAACTACAATAAGTTGTTTTCCAAAGAATAGTTCCTCGATGATATGTTGGTGCATCACTCCGTTTGTTGTGTGGCTCCCGACGCTGACCAATGAGAGCTGGCCTTTCCAACGAACCTGTGATCTCGTATAGATTGAGCAAAGCATAACACAACAATTAAATCGTCAATGAGGGAGATTGCAACACCGGAAGCAACTTTCGTTGACAGGAAGCCTTAACGAACAAATGCGCTCGGAAAATTGTTCATAAAGCACTGTTCTGTCAGCACACGAAGTTGAATTGAAAGCTTAAAGGGGGAGTTCGGCGGCTGGTGGGGTGACTTCTAGATAGAGATCTAAATACCCAGATGAGTAGTATTCCTAATCTCTTTATCCTTTAAATAACTTCAAGCTAACTTCAAGCGAGCCATTAAAAATCGTCTCTTAGGTTTTGATCATATGTACGTGGATTCATTTAGTCTCATTGGCCTGTGCTAGCGAGTGTAGCGACAGGAGATTGTCATCTACTAATAGGAGGCACTAGATGGGAAACTAAGGGTCTATCCTCATGAGGCCTTGAGTTTTACAGAGTTTAATTGCGCATGATTTTGGTTAGTGATCAGGGCATTGCAGTACAATGGTCAAGAATGAAGGTCCATGATACGATTGACTCAGTGTAGTTGAAAACGTCATACCTTTGTTACAAACTACCTACTGCCCTAGGGAGTGCTTATACGACAGAACTCTGTAGACGTGATCTGAAGTGGGAAAACTAACTGAAAAAGAATGCGACTGCTGCATAGACATGAAATAAGGAAATTCTGTATGCGGTTTCGTTTGAAACTCACGAAAAGCACAATCTACTCATGACTGTCATTGGTAGTTGAACAGAAAGATGGGAAACCTCACTGATAGAATTCCATTGTGAATCTGAGTCCCCTCCCAACCAAAAAAGTAAAAACCTCAGCTAGAAAATGGGTGCTTGGCCTCGGCTGTGGCATCCTGTTTAAGGATTCTTCTTCCACCCAATCAAAACGAAGGGTAACACTGTATAAACGTAATGCACTACTCATAAGGTTGCTGCATTACGTATATATATGTATCGCGATATCTCGAATATCGTAGCAACTGGAACATGAGGCGGCCTGGTGCAGCATATTCAGTTGCCTGGAAACAGCACAAACGAGGGATTCAGCTGGGTTCCAGGTGAGTCACTCCCGCAAAACCAAATTGACTTGCAAATTAGAGTATTTCTCGAAATCAGTCCAATTTGGGTTCAAGTAGAACATAAGGTTGACGGAAACTCGGGGACTGCGCCTACCTGATGAGCCCGAACTGGAGGGGCGAAACCGGTCGTGGGCTGTCGAAGAATTTTCAGCAACCTTATGAGTAGTGCATTACGTATATACATGTATCGCGATATCCCGAATATCGTAGCAACTGGAACATGAGGCGGCCTGGTGCAGCACATTCAGTTGCCTGGAAACATCACAGACGAGAGATTCAGATGGGTTCCAGGTGAGTCTCCCGCAAAACCAAATTGATTTGCAAATGAGTGTATTTATCGAAAGGTAACACTGTTTAGGAGCTGTTCATGGCGACACAGAGAGAGTCCCTCGTTGGAGTGACACTATAGGTAGGTTACACTATAGCTGGCTCAAAAAGAACCAATGGTTGAAGAGTGATCACTTTTTACAACAAACCGAATTGTTCCAAAGTGTCACACATTAAGCATGCTGATTTACTTAGGTTGTGGCCTTTTGACTAATTCACACCACCGACCTGTATAAGGTGAATGACCAATGTACAATTGTGTCTCTTTCAAAATTCCCGAATCCATTTTGCTCATTCACCTATTGGACTTCAAGCAACAATGCTTCGTAAATTGTGTGCGAGAACAAACAAGATTGCTGGAGAAATAAGAGCAGAGAGTTTTTTCTACTTTGTTACTACAATCTGTGCACAATGGACGACCGAAATCGTTCGCACAGATGTTATGTCACCGAAAGAAGACAAGTGTTACCACACGAGCTTTGTTGCATCACTCACAGCTATTGTAGCCAGTAAGGCATAGTAGACGACCTTTTTTGCAAATGTTGTTTCACACTTTCACAGGTTAGAGGGGCGAAATTTTTCAGAAGTACAAATTCATATCAGTAAGCAGGAGTGAACCGCCAGATGTACTTCCCCTCTATCCGTCTTGGTGACCACGCGTCATTGCCTTCAACCCTCACGAGGCTCCTTAATTCAAGGTCACAGAATTTCTGAAAAATTCAAGAACACTGCTTTACTTGGCAATTTTAGTATAAAATACCATGATGTTTGGAAACATGAAATGGAATCGTGAGGATATAATCAACCCAACCATTCAGTCTACTCTCGCTTGCTGTAACAACCCCTTAGTTGGCCTGGCTAGTAGTAAATGAAAACTGGTCTTCTCCATCGCAGCTGTCCTGTGCACCGGTACCGTTAATAGCAGTCACACGGAAGGGGGAGCTGAAGCTCGTTCGAATTCATTGTTTCGGTAATCTTACTTGTTCTAACTCTGTCAGTCCTATTGCGGTCTCAGCCTTAGCTCTAATTGTTGTTGTGGTAAAATCTCACTGGGTGCCCCAAATATTATGCAGACCACTGAATTTGATGACTGCTCAACTGAACCACAAGCAAGCGTGCAAACAAATGTACTTTTAAAGCTATGAAGAAATTTCGGACAAGCAACGTTCTAACATAGTTTATCAAGAACGAAAGGCCTTTCGGGAAACGGTAGGAAATACCGAAATCTTTCCAACGGTCATCAAATAAAGTCACAATTTTCCATTCACTACTTGCGATCTACAACCATCCAAACGAAACTTTGGAAGATCAGAGGAGCAAAGCTCAAGGTATGCCATGGGTGTTCAACGGATTCGTGCATACTAATGAAAGCGGCTGACAGAATCCGCTATGAACGTTTGGTTATCTGCTTTAGAATCCGTATCACAACACGAATAACAAAGCAAAAACACACTTTACTACTCTTGTACATTTCAGTATGGCAGTTGTCAATCAGGGACGATGCGCAAATGGATGTATTGTCTCTAATGGCAAGTTATAGGCCGATTCCATTGTTTGACTTCTTGGGCACTGAATTTTGGTCTCAGGACACTTTTGGGCTGAGTGTGGCCTTGCATCTCAGACTGAAACTCTAGGCTTACTCTGGCGCTTGCATACTTTTGGGCGGAGTGTGGCCTTGCATCTCAGATTGAAACTCTAGGCTTACTCTGGCGCTTGCAGGAGTGAATTTAAGAGAATAGCACTGTAATCCTAGCTTGTAGCTCGATAGTTTGTCCACTACCACTACCCTGAAGGGATGAATAGAAGAGGTTAATCAAGTAAAGGCTTAAGGATATTGCTCAATGGACAACTATGAAAGATTATTGAACACACAAAAGGGTTACATGCCTGGCTTTCTGAAAATAGTTTAGGACAGTCCATGTGTGAATCCTTGAAATTCAACGCGAAACAAGAACCCACAATCCTGAAGAGCACTGTGGGTACACCCGTAAATGTACCAATGTTTTCCATTTTAGTTGCCTTTTTGTTTAACTGGACTTAAATTCTTACGCATGGGGGCATATTCTCCAGATGCATCACTGGTCACGTGCTTGCTCGTCATATAAGCTACCTAGTTTACACAGAGCTCTCAATTACCGATACCTGTATGGACCTATATCAGTTCGTTTGTAAACTAGCTCCCAAATACCACTTATGATTTGTTTTCCCTACAAAACTGTTGGCGCCAAAGCAAATGGCAAGAATGTCCTTTAGTGTCACACTTGCACGTGACTTCTTGCCTCTGGAACATCTTAACTCGGTGAATTTTACTCTGCATCCGACCGTTCTTTAGCCTGTTTAAAGTTATGCGCCGTTTGTAGATCCAAAGTCAACTGATGTTCAGATCTGCCAGTTTTATTTTTGAATACTGGCTTACGCATTGGAAAGATAACAGCTATTTGTTATTGTTTGAGTGCATCCGGTTTTTCTATAAAAACCGGATTATCTATCAGGTAAATTTTTGCAGGTGATTTTCTGTAATGAAGACATTGCAAACGGTGTACTGATGCTCAGTGCCATAGCAAAACAAATGCTTCTTGGGAATTTGATACCCCTGGTCCCCCCAGGAACTTGCCCCCATTTTCATGAGATCCTTCCTGATGCAAGTAAGTGTCCAGTAAAAAAGCAAATAAAACGAAGTTGCTTCTTTCATCCGTTCAAACTCATACAAGAGGATGTACGTGGGGGTCTAGCGATGTGACAGTTTGATGAAAAGGAGTAATCGGATGAGTCTTGCTGAGTTGAGCTTCCAACCAATTCTGCCGATAAGTTCACTTCAATGAAAACCACACGCAGTCACGTAACCTCTCTCCAAAAGCTGGAGAAAGACATTTGAAAACAATGTTTGCTGGCAGTGGTTTCGATAAAATCTCGCCAGACACTTATATCCGTAATAGTTTACAGGGTTGAGGAAACAATTAATGAGGTTTTATTAGGGAAACCCAAAAGCAACTGGCATGCAAAGAAGTCTTTGAGTTTCTCCCAGGGACGGCCACTGGCGGATCAAGGTAAAATTTCTTCACGTGTCTTCACACGGTGTTACAAATGTTAGTTGCTGAAGACTTGTGAATGATTAGAAAGCACTCGGTCAGTCAAGCTGAGCGTTTGGGCTGGTTTGAATTGGTGGTTCGCTGTTCACTTATTCGGTTCCAACGCATGACTGCGGGTTTTCTGCTATTTTTCGTCCTATCCTAGATGTTTATTTATGAACCTCTCTGAGTATCCTTTCTTGATTAGGGTCCTCGATATTACCCTAGTATTGCTTCAAGCTTGTCTTGAGTACACCCTCGCCATTACCTTAGTATTGCTTCAAGCTTGTCTTGAGTACAGACACTCTGTGTCCCATTCTACTGACATCAACGAACGTAGAAAAGTTAACGTGCTGGTTAAAACAGGTTTCTTCACGGTATGTCTCTCTCTCTGTAGCGTTCTGTCTGGTCATCTAGTTAACGTGGCGTCAAGAAGGAACGAATCAACTTCCTGCCAATGTCGAAATTGTTTGTGCACTCAACGAACTCGGAGGTGCCGCGTTGGTTGTACACACACAAATGTTTCCTGGCTGATTCAAGCCACCATGCACCCGCATGATAACGAGGGTTTGTCAGTATTGGGTAGTTCATACATGAAGGGAATTAGTGCGCCTGTCAGTCTGAGCCTTTCGTATATCTTGCTGACAGGGTAGCCTCCCTTTTTAACAAGTTTAAACCGTCCGTTATTGGAGCCTCTCTCTGAACTTTGACCAATATGATCCCCTCCAGCCTGAAAACTAATCACAAATGTCCTTACCTATGAGATTTTATCAAAAGTGCTGCTCGCAACCATTTTGTTTCGATCTCAAATGCGACCATTTGATGAGCTTTGAAGGGCAGTTTAAAGCAGGCTTTCACTCATGACTTGCGGTTTTCGGTTTTCTACATATGACGCAAATATGCGGCCACACTATTCTGTAAGCCAACCTGCGCTGAATCTTTCGCCTTTGTGCTAGGAATATGTTTTTGAAGGGTCAAGTGCACTCAACATAACGTCCTCCATGAGTCAAGAAATCTATTTGGCAGTGATTTTTTCTACATTTTGTGACCTAAGTACGGTAAACTCCGCATTTTATTGGCTACTGAATAGAACAGAGTAGTGTGAACGTATCGCAATTCATCAAACAAATAATCTAACTCGTCTGATGCTACTGACCACGTTTGATCAATGCTTCCGGCATTGGATTCCGTTTAAATTTAGCCTAGCCACGTCGTGCTATGTTGCCGTCACTTCCCCTCGCAAATTTGGCTGTTGGATGTCAGCCAATCAACTGTTGGGTGAACTCATTCTCAATTCAGTCCGGGATGTATTATCAATTTCATCTAGTGTAGAAAATGCCAGTGATTTGAACTACAGCAGGCACTCAAAGGATCTCCCGATGGCCTTGCGAAATTAACCGTTTTCACCTGGTGTCCTCATACAACCAACCTCTCCCAATCTTTACACTTTTTTGGAGCACCATCGACCAACAGGCAACAGTTCCCAAAAATATAAATTATTAGAACACCGAAAATGGTAATGACGGGAGACTTGAAGGTATACTGGCAAGGGGGAGGGAGAATCACTTTCTGAATAAGCAGCCTGATTATTGAAGACATAAGACTTGCTTGTAAAAACTCCTTGATACTTTAAAAGCTGATGAAATTTGGTACTGCGGGGATGAACACGCACACTATGGTGCAAAAACGATTTACTTGGAGGAACATCACTTATAGGGTTGGTGGAAACTCCTGGACAGCTCACTACTGGTTATGGCCTTCACCGGGCTCACCAGGTGAGCACAGTTCCAGAGTTTTCGTCGACCTTATGTTCTACACTAATCCAAATTGTGCGCAACTTGCAAAGGGCCCTCATTCTCAAAGTAATTTTGTTTTCATGAGAGACGCAGCTGAATTCTAGTTGAATCTGTCATGGGCTTTCGAAGAGTTTTCAGTGACTCCATGAATAGTGGTCCTTCAGGAAAGGATTCGAATTTCATGCTACTCGAAACATGAGACGACCTCTTTGTAGCACTATTACTTGAAAGATTCTGCTTGATTTCAGCTGCGTCTCTCCGCAATAATTAATTAACTATTTAGTTATTGGGTCCTAGCCTCCCTCCAAACAGCATTAGTTAGCTAGAACCTGAGTCTCAAGCTACAGTGCGGGCTGTTTTGTTGTATGGCTGTGAGACTTGGCCTGTTCGAGCAGCTGAACTGAGACGTCTTCAGATGTTCGACAATCGTTGTCTCAGAACCATAGCTCGTGTGGGTTGGTGTCGGCGAATCCGTAACGAGGCGATTAGAAAGCGGGTTTTGGGTTGTGCAACGGGTACTTCCATTGAAGAATGTGTCCAGTACCAGAAGCTGCGTTGGTTGGGACATGTGTTCCGTATGCATCGTTTGCCGAAGAGAGTGCTGTTTTCCATACCCAATTCAAAGTGGCGGAAGCACAGCTGTGGCCAACTCTTGACCTGGAAGATGGGCATGAAAGAAATCACGAAACGTCTGGGTGCTATCGGTGTTACTCGCCTTCCAGAATGGGGACCGCGTGATCCCCACTGCGCTGGTTGGAGACGTTGCAAGATATGGCTGCCAACCGATGTCAGTGGCGATCTTGTTGTCAGTTTCTGTCCAGATTGCCTGAATCAGTGTCTAGAGGTGTAGGCACCTCGGAATTATTGTAGTAAGCTAGCACCAAGTCCCCTCCCCGTCCACCTTTATTCTTTTCTTCACAATAAGGCTTTCAAATAAATCATGGTTGTACGGCAGCGAAGCATCGGTGTTGAACACTGATGTGTTGCTGTCGATGATGATGATCGCATTCATTCATTCATTCGTACTTCTAACACCCTACAATCTACTCACGAATATGTCATTCAGTTTTCAATTTCTATCAGCTGAGTTGTTCGTGCAATGAACTCGCATTTACTGCTGCTTCTGTTAGATTAGTTTGGCAAGACCCATTCGGTGTGATCCCAGTTCACTTTTTGGCTTGGGTTCCTTTTTTGATAATCTATGTTTGTGAGATGAGACCAGCTGCGGCTTCTTACAAAATCCAATTAGGTTGTAGTAGCCTCCATAAAGTACAGCATTTTAGACCCCTTTTCATTCATGGAAGAAATGAAATGTCCATTTTCTAGTCCATCAAAGTACGAGTGAGTATGGCGAAATCAAGCAGAAACCAAACTGCAAGAAGAATTCCGAAATGTAGTAAGGAATCGGTCTGACGGATAGTAAAATTCGCCAACTGATTCCACGTGACGGTAAATTGGCCAACTGGAATAGAGTTTTAGCTCCACTCCGGTGTGTCGGCTGATTAATAGTGCTAATTCAGTTCTACCGCTCAATCAGATGTCCACGTGATTTATGTTTGGATCCACAGATGCTTGCAAGATTTGACCTAATGCTGTTAACCAAGCGGTCAAGTGACTGGACTGTCCATGCCTGTCTGTGGAGTTTCGTCATGGGCAAAAGACTTTTGGAGGTCCTCTCTGGAGATCCAATCCTGCGTTTTCAAAGGAACATCCTGATCTTTAGTTTGTTCGCTGAGTTTGATAAGTTGACCGCAATCAAGTTGTCCATCGGAGCCATCTGAGCAACAACTTTCTCCTCGATAGCAAAAAAAACCGCCAATTCGGAAACCCATGAACTGATAAGTATCACGATGTCCAAGTAAATCAGGGGCTACTTCTAAAAGTCGTACCAGTTGCTTACAGTAAACACAGATAATGCTGGAGATTTATATGAAGGCGGAAAACTTGTTATCCAGATGATCAGGGCTCTTATCTTGATGTACAAAAATGCACACCGTCCACACCGATGACTTCTGTCAAATACCATTTGGTTGCATTCGTTCAGATATTCTGCCAAACCGTTCATAAAATCAAGCTCACGATGTTGCCTTGGATACGGTAGAGCCATACCACTTCTGCGACGTAATCCGGTATAACATTGGCTGTATCATTGACACTTGCGCTGGCTAAGTAAGTCACAGGTTTTAATCGCTCATGCTCTCAACGTTTGCTAATGTCGAGTGCTGGTAAAAAAAGGTTTCCAATCTCGACCGATGATTATTTCCATCAGGTAGAGACGTAATGTACTTCTTCTGAACCGTGTCTAGTAAGCTAGCCAAACTATCAGTTTTACGGTTCTTTCATGTTCTGCACTTACCATGCGATGGATGAAAACAAGGCCCCTTTCATCTCCGTCACCGCACCGTGAATCTTCCGCTGGCCGAGTCTGAAAACATCGACATTCAGCCTAGTTTGGGTTATCCTGTCGCCTTAGTAAGACAGTAAATTGCAATTGTCAGCCGTGAACAATCGACTTCTGGTAAAATTCCGTAACACTGCCGTGTCAGAAACATCAAAAAAGAGCACAATGGACCAGATAAGGATGTCAACTGATCAGGCGTTCCCGTTAGTGATTGAAATCCGTGGCGTGAAAACTCAGCTTTGAATTTAGCTAAAACTGCACGTTAACACATAAACTAACCGAAGTGGAATCACCCACTGTTTAGGTCGCATATTTTACTAAGATAGGACTGCACCACATAACAGAGAAGGTCACCCAAAAAGACGTTCCATGAAGCCTCCGGTCGCTGATAAGATTGCTTGGATGGGATTAGCCAGGCGGAATTTTGACAAGGAATTTTTATGCAGTTAAGTTACTTATGCACGCAGTTTCTTAACTTTGGGTTTGTTCAGCAGTTCAAAATTGTTAAATGTTTTCTTGACAAAAATCGAAAGTTGTCAAGATACACTGCTTTGTCTACTGGCTTCGTCTAAACTAATACACTTTTGTTACAATAAATGTGAAGTAAACTGAGCTTCGCAGACACTGGCAAAAAAATAAATATCTTAGTGTGAAGTCATTGTGGGGTCATTTCAAATGATTCAGATAATAGTGAAGTTGTTTAAGTGACCAGCCGCAGATTTCAACAAACGATTTAATGAAAACAAGGCGTAAGGTTTCGAAGATGAGATCATGAAGAATTCTGGACTTTGTATATACATAATGCACTACTCATAAGGTTGTTGAAAATCCTTCGACAGCTCACGACCGGTTTCGCCCTTCTTGGGGCTCATCAGGTAGGCGCAGTCCCCGAGTTTCCGTCAACCATATGTTCTACTTGAACCCAAATTGGACTGTTTTTTTGAGAAATACACTAATTTGTAAATCAATTTGGTTTTGCGAGAGACTCACCTGGAACCCAGCTGAATCTCCCGTTTGTGATGTTTCCAGGCAACTGATTCAGCTGGGTTCCAGGTGAGTCTCTCGCAAAACCAAATTGATTTACAAATTAGTGTATTTCTCAAATTCTGGAATTTGTTTCAGAGAGGTTTGGTAAACAATCGGTGGATTTATTGCTGTGGAAGTAGCGAGAAGGCTGTTACTGGCGGACAGAACGCTGCAAGAACGAATACAGCTCTCTGTAGACGAAATAGTTGAAGGCATAAAAGTATGCCCAAATATCAGTCATTCTGTTTTTGACTCAATCATATAGACTCAAGAATAAGGTCTAGCGATGGGATCACCAATATCCCCGATTTTATCCAACATGTACGCGGAAGACTTTGAACAGAGAAATTTAGACGGATTCGAGTGTCCGCCGAGGGTTTTCTGGCGTCCCGTAGACGACACGTTCGTTGTGATAAAGCTAGATAAGGTAAATGCATTCTTTCAGTACCTTAACACTTTGGACCTTCACATTAAGTTTGGCATGGAGCTAGGGTCCACATCGGGTACATTACCTTTCCTTGACTGCATGACACATAAGAGTGGTGGGAAATTAAAAAAACACTGTTTACCAGAAATCAACAGATAGTAGTGTGTTCTTAAACTACTCCTCAGCACATCCAAAAGTAGTATATGCTAGCATAGTTTCAACGATGTTTAGGAGAGTAAGAGCACTGTGCACAGAGGAGGTCAACCGAAGAGCAGCACAACTTGAGGTAAAAAGCGACTTCAAGATAGCGGAGACCCTGTGGATTTAATTAAGCGGCAACTTAGACGGGTATTGGTGCCAACACCAAGGCCTAACAGGAATTGGATCGGGAAAGCAGTCATTTCATACAAAACGGGGACATCTGAAGTCATTAGAAGGGTATTGAATACGGTGAACATTAGAGTAGCTTTCCAGAAGGGCAAGGTTTTACGCTCAATGTGGGTGCATTTGAAGGATCGCCTTCCCGTTGATAGGCCTAGGGACTGTGTACACAAAATAAAATGTGACGACTGTACGAAGGTTTACATAAGTCAGACAGCCACCAGACTCGGTGAGCATAATCGATGCATTACCAGACCACCGAGAAACGTATCAGGCGATAGTCAGTGGACTCGGCAATGAAAGGGCGTGCACTGGACACTGGGCACAGGGTAGAATTGGGAAATAGGTACATTTTTGAGGCGGGGACTAGGATTCACACAACAGTGACTGGTGGTCCAGGCGGTGAAAATCGCCAAGCATCCCAGCGTGAATAAAACAGAGGGCGTAGTACTGGCAACTAGGTAGAGAGCGGTTTTAGATGAGCCGAGACGACACGAGGCGGAAACAGTTATCAGTAATAGTTTACAAGTACAGAATCCAAGCAGAGTAAGATCCAGTTAACGACCCCACTCCAAACCCAAAACTAATTGTCTCGGCACGCCTCAACGAACACAGGTGAACAAAATCTGTGAACGACCCCCGAGAGGAATATTCCATTTAGGTGTCCTAGACCAAAATGGCAAGCAAACTCCGGCTTCAACATGAAGACAAACCTTCTAACCACTATACCTTAAACGTCAGTCATACCCATTAAACAACAAACAGAAATATCAGACTGACACCCAGCAATGATCAAGTCGGCTAGTCATAAGAAATCTCACGGATTGGTTCCCCGGCTGCATTAAAACCCGATCAGCCTGCTTACTTACTCACTTGGCTTGACGAAGCTTTTGAGTCAAAAGCAAAACGTTGCCCAGCAATAAATCCACCGGCTGTTTACCAAACCCCTCTGAAGCGATGACCACCCAATCGGTCCCAAACATTTTCCAGTTGATTGAATCCTGGACTTTGTTACAGTTTTTCCAAAGTAATTATCGAAGCCGAACTTCTTTTAACATCCACAGTGCGATCCAAACAAACTTTAGGATAGTTGGTCTAAAGTAACAAGGTGAAACGGAACAGGCTGCAGCAAAACCAATCGGCTGATCTGTTATAATACATGTATACGGTGATATTTCCTCATATTCACGAATTAATCTCCTGTTTTGTGGCAGACTATTGTGCACCGAAGGAAGGGCGTGCTCCCTCATTCTGAGACTGAGAAACATGTTCCACAGTTACCGTGTTGTATAAAAGGTACCGTTTGGTACAAAGGTCTTTGGTATAAAGCGGTGATGTCTCCTGAGTCCGATGGAGTACTCGTGGTTTCTCCACGTTTATCGTATAAGCCTGAGTTCTGAGTGTGAATCGTTTTGATCTTTTCATCGGTCTGTTTAAAATGGAGTTCCAGGGAGCGCTTTCTCGGAAGTTTGCTTGATCACTCCAGGACCACGTGCACCGAAATGGAACATTCAAGTCCTTACGACGGCGAAACTGTAGTGGACTGATGAGGAAAATTTTTTCGCCAGACGCCATTAGAACATTCATGACCACAACATCTGGACTATTTTTAACTAATTCTTGGTATTGTTAACTGCCCTTTATACTCAAAAATGTACGGTTCATCGTCCGGATGTAAAGTTTGAAGTCATTACTTCAAAAAGTTTCCCAAGTAAGAATATCGTAAAGGGATAAAAAAAACCCATTCGTAATCATCCGTCTTACTCGGTAAAGAAACCCACTGCTACTCTTGATCGATATACTCAACTTCGTGAAGAAAACTTCTTCTCTCCAAAAATCAATAGAAAAATTGATTGCACTTTGTGACTCCGAGCACTCGAACAAGACACGATTTGAAGCGACGTTAGAATAACAAGGAGTGATACTCTTACCACCGAACAGATGTTGAATGAAAGAAAGCATTTTTTGTGAGCAAACGTCACTCTTGAGCGATCGATAAAGTTTGAAGTTATAATATTGATCTTTTTCAATAGCAAACCGACTAACCGACATATCAGAGGCAACACAGCCAGTCTAAACCATCTTTTCTTAGTTATTCACTACTGGAGTTGCTGCTACGGTAAAACAACTCCATGCTTACCTTAAACAGAAACTTTAATGAATCAGTCGTTGGCCGAATGCTAAATAAATGAGACTGCTCAAACCTAAGGTTAAAATTTGTTAACTTACCTATAAGGACCAGCAGATTTCACACTTATCTGAAAGGAGATTTAAGGCTTTAGTGCGCTTTCCTTACCCCTCTTATCTGACAGACTCGGAGGATTAGATGTCGGATCAAGGTAGGGTATATTTGAGCGCTAAAAATTTGGAGAAGAAAAAACTGTTTTCTTTGCGCAAAGTACACGGACTGGGAGTAAGTCGGATAATCGGAAGAATGATGGTTATTCGGCTTGATTTCGATGGATTATCGCTGTTAAGATATAGGAAGAATGCGACTAACGGCACTTCACATCTCACACTAGGGTTAGAAGGTCTTTTCCACAAATTTTCACTCAAGAGCAAAGCCATAGGTAGGTCTTTTAACCTCACTACAGCTAACTGACGCTAACTGAGTTTGGAGTGAAATCAGCAATACACCTTCAAACACCCTGTCAGTTGAGTCTTTACGGCTAATCGAAATTCCACCAAAAGCACTTTCCACTCCTTGTATTTGACATCTATGACACGATCTGGTTTGTGGGCAGGCTATAGAGCTCCTTTGCCATGGATTCAAAACCTTGAAGGGCAGTCTGCAAACACCAAAACTGACCCATGTGCTCTTACAGCTGAGCGTATTGCGTGTTCACTCTGTGATGAATCATGATGGGCTGATTATCGGGTCGAACCTAATCGCACGCCATGTGGAATGGCTGTTTACTGCCCCACTAGTTATGGCTGGATAACACTTCACTTGAAAGTGAGTTCCTTAAAAGGATACTGGTTCACCACCATTGGAGAGCTTCCAGCCGAGACTGATGCTCTCTGGATACCGAAACTGAACTCACACAAAAAGGATGAGCTGGATCAACTGGGGTGGCCATTTCCGGAGCCCATCATCATCATCATCATCATCATCATCATCATCATCATCATCATCATCATCATCATCGTCAGCTGTAAGAAACCGTGTACTTGTCGTACAGTGGTTGTAGCTGCCACAGTTTCGTTAGCCGATGATTTGGAGAGGTGAGGTAGGTAGCTGCGCATTGGAAGCGCGAGCTGCGTAAATACACCACTGTCAATGGACTTTAAGTGGGGGAATTGGGAAGGGAGCTATGCATTGGAGGCAATAGCTTGGAAGCACGAGCGCCACTGACGGCGCGATTGGGCCATGTCTGACAATGTCTCTAACCATTGGTGTGGCCCTTCTCGGGGGTCTCCATCCAGGAAGACGGCAGTGACCAGCGATTTTCGGAGCCCAGTAAAAGATGAACATGACATGATCGACTTTTACGCAGGTGACACCGCAATCTCTTCAAGGCTTACAATCGAGTGTAAATCCTACGCATTCACAAAAATAGATAAACGAGTACCTAAGAAGTTTACTACGTAGATGCAGCCGCATATCTTGCTATGGGACAAAGCAGCCGATTCCAGCTTCTATGATCTGTTACTAGACGTCAAGCAAATAATGCAAGCCATCCCATCGGTTTTAAACTGTGTATCTCTAAAGAAACACTCAAGCGTAGAAGTACAGAGGAAGGAATTTGCAACTAACATGCGTAACTGATTTCTTGAAAGCACTGTAGGGATATTAGGCTTAATGAATCTACCACATATTTCGTACAAGGTAGAAGAGAAACTACTGGTGGTGTCCTGGTTCGGCACACTTCAGGCACTAGACCACCTTGAATATTGAGTGGTCAGAGAAAGTTCCCGAATGTGACATTGGTGAAAGAAATGACGCATGTCAACGCACAATAAAGCCTGAAAACAAACATACACGAAGCACAAGTTAAATGTCATACTGCCACCCTTTCGGTGCCTAGCTGTCATGCCACCAGAAGGAAACATGAGGGCTAGGACAGTGCCAGGTTGCCCAAGCCTAGACAGGGGAAGTCGAGAGGCAGCGGTCGGGTTCGAACCACGGACTTTCCGATCAGTAAATTCGCGCTCTAACCACTTGGGTCATCTCGCCCCACGTACTTCCATATGCCCGCCGAAAACTCCTTAGATTGACCTTTTCATGTAATTTTGATTAGGTTTGTCACTGCCTATTTATCATCTACTCGAAAGGCTAAAGGCCAAGTTACAACTCCGAAATTGCCTTTAAGAAGAAAAGATTGTGACTCTGAAAAAATTATCTTAACAAGTGCGACAACTTTGGGGCAGATGGTAGTTTTATTCCTTTACGTAAAGAGCCAGTGTCATCGCAAAGAGCACACGTGATACCAGAAACCGTTTCCTCGCTTTTTGTGATAGAATTTTCCTACTGACCAGCTTAACTCACTAGTGTCACCATCGGATATACACTAACTTAACTTTGTGCAGGATACCGAAATAGTACCGAGGAAACCCTTTCATCTCTATCCTGCACCGTGAGAGATGAGGTTCACGCTCTATAGTTATCATTTTAGTTTGGTAGTTCACTAAAAAAGGGGTCGTCGTCGATTATCAGGATGTTAGCTTTATTCACTGCCGATTGGAACCAGTCCAGTTATCATGGCCGACTCTGATTAACATCTTACCGAGTTGACCAGTCGGCAACGATTTTTCCCGCATCCGCACTCCCGACCCAAAACAAGAAGTTCGGAACAGAGCTTCCGACAACTATCAGTTGATTGTTGAGTCGGTTTTTCAGCAGAGTATTCAACCGTAGATCATTGCACCGAGAATCTCTTATCGTCGAGTGATAATACACCGATTTGAACTGCTTCCCACGGTAAAACCTCGCCAACCCTGAACAGTTGTTGGTAACGATCAAAAAGAATCCTAAGGGTTACAGCTTCGATAATAGGCTAGTTCAAAATCACAAGAAAGTCTGTGTTGGACAAAAAGGTTGACTTTGGAAATTAACTAAACTGGTTGTAAGTAGTTCCTCTGGCATAGAAATCAGGGCATTTCTTTCATTTACTCTGAGTGAGCATCCAGAATGATTGCTATTAGGTAGTTAGGCACGAAAAACAAGGTCAAAAAATGCAATCTTTGCAGACTGAGCTGATGTTAGCTGATTTCCAGTTGAATCCTCATTTTATCCTATCCCTCTTTCGCAGAGCCTCATGCTTCAATTGGTACGTTAGTCGAGCTTTCCTGTTGTTTTCCTGACAGTACACAATACTAATAATGTTGCTAAAAACTATTTGACAGCACACGGCCAGTTTTGTTCTTCTCCTATCAGCCAGTGCCCAAATCGGTTCAGAAAGAGTATATTATACGACAAAGTAACTGAAAAAATACAAAGTATCAGGCAGAGATCAACGCGAGAACACTAAAGTTCACTGTGGAGTTATCCCGTTCCATAAATTTCCTGATCACCACACTAGCATCGTTCAGCAAACTGTGTGGATTGGAATTTCCATGAAGTATAGGATGCGAGCGTCGGCCGTCTAAAATGAATGCAGCAAACAACATTTTCACGACTCTAGGAATACAACGACAAATGGTAGAATATCGTCACTCTTATGGAACTCACCAAGCTCATAGAGGTTTCCACCTTTTACCACGAACGTTACAAAATGCTTTTGTGTGTCACTTCCCCTGTTCGGAGTTTGAGTTTGTCCCTCCATGGCTAATGTTTCGTGTATGTTCGAGAGGTTCTTGTCCTCTTCCAATGCTTTTCCTCGTTGATCTGCAGTCATTCCAGATGTTTTCTTCACAAAGGCACCCAGGACTGAGCCACCTGGAAATTTAAGCGAAATGTAGTTTCAAACTCTGGCTATCTTATATCTCAAATAGTCTAAACTAGAATGACAAGGCTTACGTGCTGCATCCATTACTTTCGAGTTGTTGCACAAAGCATGGAGAATGGCAACGGTGCCACAAGCATTCACGGCCGTTTGATGTATCATGTAAACTTTGTCATCGGTGACCTCTTTACCCAACTGATGGGTCTTCTCGGCATCGCTGAGGGGAAACAGAAGCATCACTGCCTCGACTGGAGTAGGGACAGTCTTTAAGGCTTCCTCGTCCAGTCCGTATACATCACGGAATTGCCATTTGTTATCAACGCCTAGTTTGTGTAAATACTACGCGCCATATGAGAGAATAAAGTATACATACCTTGTTCAACACATCAGGATTAGCTTCTAACGGTAGCCACCTCATAATGAAATAAGTGTGCTGTAAGTTCACCAACTGACAGTGATGGCCGTAATTTATAGAAAAAAGCAAAACCGTAAGCCTGAGTGGGCAGGGATTCGCTTAACCAATGCCGTAGACCGTCTGTTAAATTGAGCTGGTTAACCAGCCAATGAAATGTTGCGAAGCGATGGAGCTTACAACTGAATCTCACCAATTGGCGTCAAGCTGTCGCGAGTTTTCTTCACTTTCACGGGCTAGGATGCTGAGAGGTCTGTGTTGAGTGTGGCCTAACGACCGATCGTAGTGACCAGTTTGCACCGACTAATTTGGAAAGCCGCAAGCTTTCCTGCCTGTTCTCCAAATTAACACGCATTATCTGCTACGTCATTCAAACCAAGCCCAACAGGATGAATATGGCGAATACGTTCGGTCGAAGTGGCAGTTGGTCCACATTTAGCTAGAAAGTTTTTAGTTATTCAAAGCATCTTAAGTTTATCTTATTTCTTCTCCAAACGTGAGTTCACGTAGAATGAAGACCCACCTTTGAACCAAAACACTCGCAACAGGATGAATACGACGAATACGGTCGGTCGAAAATCCACAAAACTGAAAGTGGCAGTTGGTCCGTGTTTAGCCCGAAATTGTTCAGTTATTCAAAACATTTCAACCTTATCTTATCTCTTCTCCAAACTTGAGTTCATGTAGAATGAAGGCCCACCTTTGAACCAAAACACTCGCCAGGAAACCTCCTCTTCGATTCATCACAAAATCTCCACTGATCTAAGTCCGAATTTGCTAAATTGACGAAAAAAACTAACATATCCGTCTGAACTGAAAATTTTTTCCTACAACAAAGCAAGAACCTTCATCCTGAGCACCACTCGTAGAGGTCAGACTAGCTCGGACGACCACGCCAGCGAGCTCTTCGGATTAACTGTGCTAGTGATTTTTCATATTCTCAGTGATATTTTGCCTATTGCGCGCAATACCATTATGGCCGATTGGAAGACCACGCCACAATCGTTAAGCCAGCGAGCTCTTCTGGTTAATTGTGCTAGTGATTTTTTATATTGTCGGTGATAGTTTGCCTATTGCGCGCAATACCATTATGGCCACAAGTTGTTTCAACACACATGTAGTCTCTTCGTGACATGAATAAAGCCTTCCCAACCCAGAAAATCAATAAATATGTATTAAAAGGAGCCAACAGTTGTGCTAGGAGAGTACACTTAGAAAAAGTTGAGCAAGAACTCTTCTTCAGTTATGTAAACGGGATGAAAAAACGATATTCTAACCAAGTTAACATCTGATATTCATCAGTTTTTTTCACCAAAAGTAAAGCATTTTCAATTGCTTCTTTTTCTGTGTACTTGCCAGTTTATATGTCCAAACATCTCAAAGTCAAACCCACATACAAACCACAAGTGATATTTTTGTTGACTTGGTTAAGCCCGATTACCGTGTGTACGCCCGACATCAAAAACCTCACATGTTTGCAACCGTTCTTAGGCCTCGCGGACTGTCAAACTTAATTAATAGAATGGTTTGTACTCGTGAAAAAAAAACTAGAATGAGTAGAACCACTGAGTTAAATAATCTGGATTGATTCGCCTACTTGGCGTTTTCGGGTTAGACCATTGCACTCGACTGGGGTATTCGGACAAAATCTTGGGGAAGGAAACCCCAAAATCCAGTTCTTCTCGGTAGTAGAATTGCGAATATGGTAGGTGATTAATTTTTTTCACATCGCATCATGCTGACCTAAAAATTTGTTTTTCAATGCTCGGACAAACTAACTGGTCTGTATTCTCCACTTCCGCTTCGGCTACGAGAACTACGTGACAAATTTAAGTGGCCGACTACAGCTTCTAAAACGAGTTTAAGATGCAGATGACCAGATGAGAGATTCAAAATCTAGTTTTTTTTACTTTTCGTAATGGTGTCTCTCCCATAATCTCACTTCCTTTTTTATTTCTGCTAGATACTCCGAGTAACATGTGAAGCCGTTGCATAGTTTGAAAACAAGTACATGAAAATTCTTCTGCATCATCCTTACAGGAAAATGTCTTGACTAGAATGTAAACTGTTCATTTCAAACCTTAAAAACTCTCTGTTAATTCATTCTGACCTTTTGCACAACTTGTTTGTGATAAACAGCTCATAATGTTTCCGGTTTGCTTCGTTGTGTAGCAGGACTAAGTGGTCTGACTAGCACTTACGAATGTGTAAACAAAGCGTAGGATTGTCTTTTACTTAGGGACCTCAAGCATCTGCATAAAACAATTCCGGCTTCGATAATCTCATGCGGTTCTCACGCACGGATCCAACTCATCACTTAATTTTGACCGAGGTACTTGCTAATAAAGCCTCCCCCGTTTCGGAACTCAAGATGATGCGACTTTTATTTTAACAAAACGGTTAGGTAAAGGTAACTGAGAAGGGGTTTCGTAATACATCAGTAATTTTTAAAATTAGTGTTATTTCTTTGTTTGGCGCACTGTGCTTCCACACATTGCTTGTTTATGTTACTGTCTTCCCTATCTTTAGAAAGTTATCCGCCTCTAAGGAGAAGCTTTTCGCTTGAGGTTGGTTGTCCCTAGAGCCAAGTGGTTGGGCGTTTTCCCTACTGTATTTAGATTTAAAGATTACTTGAAATGAGTGCTAGATTTGCAAACATTATAGTCCGGTTGCGCATGCGGCTCATGGTTGTACACTGGGGGCTGTATTGTAAGGCTTCGAAACTCAGCCGTTTCGGGCAGAGCATCTGAGACGTCCACAAGACTTGAACATCGATGCCTCAGAACTGTAGGTGAAATCGGCCTCAACCAGCAAATTCGGAATGAGGTTACTAGGAGACGGGTTCTTGTTGAAGCAGAAAGTACTTCACGCATAGAACGCAAACAGCATTACTGGCTTATTTGGCTGGGTCGTGTATTAAGCACGCCGACTTGTCCCCTACCCGACAAACGCAGTTTTTTGCGCCTAAATATGAATGGCAGAAACCTAGAGGTGGACAGATTTTGAGGTGACAAAAAAGGATGAAAGATGTTGTGAAGGTTTGGGTGTCGTTGGTGCTGACCACTTTCCGGTGTAAAGTCTACGTGTCCCTCTCTTTGCTTGGTTGGAATCGCTGAACGGTTAACCCATGTCAGCGGCATTCATGATGAGAAGTTCTATTGTCTGACTTAGTGCTGGAGGTGTGTGTTTCCAGCTAGCGCGATGTCTCCTTCCTCCCATTATAAGGAGGGAGGACAACTTATTCAAATAAGTTGTCATGTTTATAGAGTAATGAAGCTCCAGCATTCTCATCTGCTGTTGCTGTCAATGATGATGATGATGATGATGATGATGATGATGATGATGACTAACTGCGCACGCTGGGTGCACTTATATTATCATTTCTGAAAAGGTGAACGGTGTTTAGTATTCCCGATTCCTCAAAAAGATATCTGATTCCAAACCCTTCCACCCACGAAATGTGCAGTGCAAGTCGACTGAGGAAATACCGTCCCCAGGACGACCGAAACAAACCTCAGACAGAAAGGACAAGGCACTACGTCCCTGTGTGTATTCCTACTTTTTGACCGCATGTTTACTGGAGAATGTCATAATCACGTACGAAACGGTGGACTCCTGACTGAAGTAGTGAGGATTTCCGGCATCTACGGTTATTGAGAGCAGCGTGAACCATAAGCAGAATGGTACACTCTTTTGGGCAAATTTCACTCCATCGTCCGTTGCCGAAATCCTACCGGGTTGTATAACTATTGCTCTCGCAAGCAAACCTCCAGGTCAACGGAACTACAGTGTACGCTCCAATGGTGAGGAGGAGACTTCAGTGCAATGGTGGAATACAGAATCACTCGTGCTAATGATATTAGTTTTTGTCATTGATGATCCACTGATAAATCTGGGTCAGTAGTGTACAGAATTTCCGTCGTGCGATATCTCCGTAGGAGGCAAATCAAATGTTGGGGAAACCAGCAAGCGCCACTCTTTTCGGTTTCTGAGGGTTTGAATACCCCGTTCTCCCAACCGTACTTCCGAGTGGTGATTCTTTGCTAACTTCGGCCTCTGATGCCCGTGGATTATGTTGAAACATAGAAGCTTCTTCACTCTCTGCAGTTGTAAATAAACGGATGATTCATGGAGATGCTAAACGTTTGTTGGCGCGTTTCGAGTTTGCTTAGTAGCGATACTCAGAAGTTATTTTCGTTCCTCTCAGCTACATCTTTATTAATGGTCGAAAAATTAGTAACGGCCGTATGTTATCCATACAGTTCGTACGTCATCCAACTGCAAACCATTTCTACGTCTTTTGTAAGCCAACATTTTCACGTTGTCAAGATCTTATAGCGATGAACCGTGCTTCAATTGAGCTGTTGGCACGCACGTATAGAAAACGTATCTCGCTAGCGAATAGATGAGTGGACATCAACTTGGAACTGGTTGGTTGCTTGTACATTTTTCATAGCAAAACTTTATGTCTGAAGTAATCACAGTGGTCACATTACTAAGATAGATGGGATCTAACCGTTATCTTAACACATCAGTTGAAAACTATTGATATCTTTCTGTAAGGCAGTGAGTTACTCAGAACAGGGCCTGTACACACATCTGGCAACATCCGTTCGGTTATAACTAGGTACCTGGCTCCAAACCCCGGTCAAGCACCTCACACGACTCATTATTTCCTGTAGGCTGTTAAATTCGGGCAAAAAGTTGCGTACCTTGAAAATGTTCAGTTACAGCGCCACATGAATCGGACGTCTGTGCACAATGGTGAGCGGGACGTGCCACCAATATGTCTTGGACAACAGAATCCATGAACTTTGCAGGGCCCCATCTTCGTCCGCATCTGTATGTAGACAAAATACACCTACCGTTGTGAAACTCGATGGGACCGTAGAAAGAAGACAAGCTTTCCCAACGTGTGAATAAACAGGTGTGCTTCGACAGAGCGAAACCTGCAGAATATCGTCTCGATGCCTACTGAATTTGCGTCGTGACATCAGGAGACACACATCTCTTGAAAACAGCCTAGGCTGTGTACGTGATACTTGTTTATGAAGGCACCTTCTTAACGCTAGGTGAATGAGACCCAGCGATTGCGGTGCGGAGGTATTTTAACAATGCTAGCCAGGTATTTCACGATTAGCTATACACATCCGTATATCTTTCGCAAACCAACCTCTATCCCAAGCTTTTGCTGAGGTTGGCTGGTTGCAGCTATGGGAGAAAAGTAGGAACATGGCCCAGTACGGTTGAGTCGGCGTTGAAATTTCTTGGTTTCTCATGTATGTATGGCGGCTATCACCGGGAGTAGCAGTGCGCTGCCATATACAAATACCACGGGGTAGCCGTGCCGTATTTCATGGTTGTTCTAAATTTGTACGTTTACTCACGTCAGTTGGGTTAGTGAAGCAAACCGTAGAAAGGTAAAAAGATTCGAAAAATTATCAATCCTTTTTCGGTTGCAAACGGGTGAGGCTAAAAAACAAAACCCAATTACAGAGGGTTATTCCCCTTCACCTGGACTCCCTAGATGGACACAGAGGAAATCCGCTGTCCCCGTTTACTCGCACGTTCCAGTAGTTGACTGCAGTTCTTGAGCAGGTAACTGATTGGAACTCATCAATGTTCTTCTCGAAGTGACTAGCTGTTGACTAAAAATACTCTGATAAGTGGTGAATGACCAATTTTTTAACATTACCTGTAAAACTTCCTAGACTACAAGTTACCTAACAAGGTCTTTTGTGTCCTTTAGGGAGCAGTTTTTGTTGCGACAGGTCTCGTAGCATTTAAAATAATGCAAAACACATTAGAATGTTGTTTATACAACAATAGTGATAAGCCACGAGAAAATCGGATTCGTTCACAATGCCCTGGGGAGTATTAAGTTTATCGCCTTTGGTAAACCAATCAGACAGATGTAAAAAGAAACCATGCGCACAAGATGAAGGTTCGCTGTACTGCCTCAAAGAAGCTGCAACTGAAAACAGAACCCTTTTGTCCGCGTTACGAAGGAATCAATGTTGTCTGAATAGGGACAGTAAGCGACTGGATTGAACTCACCTGGCTACAGCTTCTTAACTGCTGAACACCTGCGGGGAGTCAGTGAGTTTCAACCACTTAGAACGCAGCCAAACCATTGACAGTGGTAAAGACTTTCAGTGGAATGAGTTTGACGGCAAAATGCCGGACAATGTTCGCTGATTACCGACGAAAATCATCCGTCTCCAACAAGGTCTGTCAAAAGGCCATAGAATCTGAGTTATTCAAAGGTAGTATTTCATTTTCTGAGTAAAGCTGTATGCATTTGTTTCGTTACTCAGTTTTTCTTGTAGGTTGGTTTATTGTAAAATCGATTGCTCCAGAGAATAGCGCATGACATTTGCATGCAATGCGTGTTTACAATATTTTCTTCAAGAATGCGTGTCTCTGAATTCAGTGGTGTTTGTGCAATCACCAGGATGTCAAACTTCGAGTTGATGCGTTGAAAAACAACAACCACTCAGTCTGCCCACGTATTAGGACGTGACAGTGATCAACCAACACAAAAGCAGTCGTCGGCTTTTACATGTTTAGACTTGAACGTGTGAAGATTCTCTCAACTGATTGCGGTTTTTTCTATTTAAAAAAATCAGTTCAGCTAACATCAAAACAAAACAACATCGCGGTATGCGACTTTCAACAAAAACAAACATTGTGTAGGCAGGGTCCGGTCTTGAAGCCTACCAATTCTGAAAGTGTGTTGCAACAGTTTGAATGTTGTGCAAAAGCGCTGAACTTAACACGGAATGAACACGACTCAAGTTCTCCTGGTAATCGACTCAATGAATCGCCATGTTTGATCCAGAAAACGTCAACGATCCTATTTTTGAATAGCGCTTGCCAACATCATGTGTACCAAATTCATTTATAATGGCCAAGCTGTTCGTCCTACAGGGTTACTTGCTTGCTGTCTGAACCACAGTTACAGGGCGTTTGGAAAATAAGCAAAAGCTACTAGTTGTTGACTTGTATGACTTGACAGCTGGTGCAGGCGCTGATGATTTCTCCCCGATTGGCGACCAAGCGTTTGGAATCACTTGCTCAGCTCGGTGATCAGATCAACAGCAACCTGCATTTTTTGTCACGAAATGAGACGGTGTGGTCAGGTGGCCCAAAACTAAACAGTACAACAACCAAGGTGAGAACGACCGGTTCGAGCATATACTGGGACTCCGTTTGCGTGCATCAAGGCTCTTAAAATGAAGGCGCAAATTATCCGGGGTGAGAGTAAGGCTGCAGGTTCTCAAAGAGTCCGTCGTGTGAATTGCGCGGCCGAACAGTGCGAAGGCCTATACTACCGATGTAACGGCGGACACTACTGATGAAGCACGCGAGTAGTGTGATTTTCTCGTAACTCCGCCTAGCGTCTAATTGGAGGTGCACCGCATGGGGTTTATTACGGAACCTGTGAAATTGCTCTGCAGCGTTCGTTTACAATCGCATGAGAGTCAGTGAATATCCGCGAAAGTTCAAGAAGATGCGTGAGGATGTTCAGCTTTTAAAAATAAGGTGCAGTTGAGATGTTTATTTTCCTGTCCAATAGTTTTCATCGTTTAGTTAGTGTTTACTAA
This sequence comes from Clonorchis sinensis, assembly GCA_003604175.2. Lineage (NCBI taxonomy): Eukaryota > Metazoa > Platyhelminthes > Trematoda > Opisthorchiida > Opisthorchiidae > Clonorchis > Clonorchis sinensis. Next base: position 161,915,665 of record CM030370.1, read on the forward strand.
TAAAGGACTTTGAGGCGAAGGGCTTTCCTCCTCACACCTATAGAAGGGTGACTGGCATCTGGTCAACTGGTTTAAACCGTCGTCCCTGCATGTGACGGAAAGTTTATTTGAAAACTAGCAGACCGTTTTATGGTTTTTGTTTATCAACGTGAAATGTTTGAAAAACGTCCAGGATAGTTTAGAAAGACGCTTGAGGATGTTAGTTTAAAAAACAACTGTGCGAAAGAGGCTTTTACCTAGAAAGTTTCGAAGATTGTACCAGGTAGATGCATGTTGTTCTAGATTAAGTTAATGGTAATGAGAAAAGTTTGATTTCAAGCACTGCTGATATTTTCATGCATGACGCAGAAACAAACTGATGCGATCAATTGGATCAAAACCAACAGGAGGTGTGTTGGTTTAGTTTGCTTTTAAAGGTTGCAAGCAAAAGCATGTTAGCAAGGGTAAGCAGTTCCAGGCCTAACTGGACTCTGTTCATGTTAAACAAATTGACCTCTATATGCTTTATAAAGTGAAAAGTTTAAAGCCATTCGGTTTAGACCTACAGCTCTGGTAGTTTCTAGCCATACTCACTTAATAAATTGTGCATGAGTACTATATAGCCGTTCTTCTTGATAAATCCAAGTATGCAGAAATTTCCTACATCATGTAGCTAATTCCTCTGTGCTAATAGCCCGTCACTCAGGATTTTACGCATCACTCCGACCACTCTGAGAGAAACTAACCGCTAATCCGCCGAACTGAATGTTTCAGTTGCATTTGAGTGCCAAAGGCTAGGCGGTGTGGTGGACTGGGACCACCCTATGCCCATCAGCTAAGTTCAACGGCGAAGTCACTCATGGATTCCATGGACTCGGACGCACACGGTGGCATTGCCCAGAGGGTCAAAGAACACTCCTGTCGCACTCAGTAGTGCTAATGGAACGGTTCTACTCTGCAACGTATTTTTGTTTGCTGTTTTGCGTTGTACTGGCTACAAATTACAATTTTTAGTTTGGTGACACGGTGAGAAATAGCAGAATGCTAGTCCGGGTTGTAGGTAAGCACATGTTGGACTTATCCTACAGAATGCTTTGGCTTTCCTCTACCACTCGAATATCTTCAGTAAATACTATCATTTTTATCCGATAATCCATTGGATGATGATCGTTCATCCTGGATTGGAAACCAGCATCCTTCGTTCTAGTGGTTCATAAAGCATCTCTCCGTTTGCAGTAGCCGAATTGCGTTCTTGGTCAGCCAGTCCCACTTGTCTGTTCGCCATCCGCCGGCTCCAAAATGAACGCTACACGAAAATCAACCGTCTTTCTTACGAATACGGCCTAACGACTAATTCCGATGGGCCATCGTTTTCAGTTGTTCCACATGTAAACGGGACAATACTTCAGCAACTTTTACTGGGTGAAGCACTGTCTCGAATTTTGACAAATGTGCTTATAAAACGGGTTTCTATTCATTGGTTTCAAAAACAGGTAGCATTGCATTGATAAATACACTCATTTGCAAATCAATATGGTTTTGTGAGAGACTCACCTGGAACCCAGCTGAATCTCCCATTTGTGATGTTTCCAGGCAACTGAATGTGCTGCACCAGGCCGCCTCATGTTCCAGTTGCTACGATATTCGAGATATCGCGATACATGTATATACGTGGTACACTACTCATAAGGTTGCTGATTCCGATAAATGCCTGGAAACATCACAAACGGGAGGTTCAGCTAGATTGCAGGTGAGTCTCTCACAAAAACCGAATTGACTTGCAACTGGGTGTATTTATGGGAATCAGCCAATTTGGGTTCAAGTAGAACATAAGGTTGATGGAAACTCGGGGACTGCGCCTACCCGATGAGCCCCAAGAAGGGCGAAACCGGTCGTGAGCTGTCGAAGACTTTTCAGCAACCTTATGAGTAGCACATTACGTAGGTAGCATTATGATTATTTTGTGCAACATATGGTTCATACAAATTCCATGATTTGGGATCCTATGGTCAAACTACACTTCCACATAGCGAATAGGCCGGTGGAGATAAATATTGTCCCAGTATACACCCCCACAGGTCTTACTTTCAAATTGTGAAAACACCAATCCGTAATTCACTTCAGCGATTAGTTAAAACAACACAGATTGTGAACTAAACTCGTGTGCATTCACAAGACAGCAACTAACAAAACGACTGCAGATTTACCTGGTAGCTACTGAACATGCATTTATCGATTGCGTAAAAAGTGCAGCTTGTCAGGTTGGCTAGAATTTAGGACAGAAAACGAAACATTTCAACTGCGATTTCAGTCGCATCGCTAGCAAAGCCGAGATTGTGCATTACCTTCTTTCACAGCATAGGTAAACTCTCAGGAAATGCCATTCTTCAGGACAAACTGCTAAAAATAAATGTTCTTGGAATTTGCTCAACTTGGACGGAAAATGGACACTGAATTCTTCTATCAGAATAGACTGAGATGTGATACACTTAGCTCGTCTGAATGGTACTCAAATGCGATGTACATTTAGGATGGAATCTGCTCTGACGAAAAACAAGGTAAATCCACATTTACGAACTGTATTACTATATTTGATTGCCTACAAGTTACCTGCAGCTTTCATTGATCACCATCTTCAGCGCCGTCGGCCTCTGTGCTACCAGCGAATGGAAGAATACCCTCGAGTGCGTAGTTGTTTTAGTGGCCAACGCGAGTTAGGTTGTTACAACCGTTAGACACAAAAATGAAAATCGTATTTGCGCAGTTTTTGAGGAGCGAACATTGACAAGCGTTCTGTTGAACCGTCCTGGACTATCTTTGAATGTAAAACAATAATTTAAAAACCACTGCATGCTGGTGTCATAAAATCCGTGCCAACCTTCCATTGGATAGAGGGACGGCTCTCTGACACCTGACACCTTGCTTGTTTCATCAGTGGTATACGCTGTAAATTCGAGACCTTTCAAAGGATTCCTGAACATCAAACACCCGACCCGCTTGTGCTTAATTCAATTGCAGTCAAGTTAGTGGCCGTCAGACACAATCTCCTACAATGTGTCACGTTGTTACTTCCTTATCACCTCCTTACCACTCCTTGTAACCACATTCTCCCTGGTGTGATCTGTGTACAAGTGTGCTCAAAAGACATGACTACCACGTAGGCTAGCTAGCAAGAGCTCTTTCTCTTAGCTGTAGTCCAGCGGGACGCATGAACGGACGGAGAAGCGCCCTAATTAACTAGTAGCTTACAATTTTTGCCAGTGGTAGCTAGAAGTAACAAATTTATAGCGAAATACACTCATCTGCAAACAAACTTGGTTTTGCGAAAGACTCACCTGGAACCCAGCTGAACCTCTCGTTTGTGATGTTTCCAGGCAACTGAATGTGCTGCACCAGGCCGCCTCATGTTCCAGTTGGTACGATATTCAAGATATCGCGATACATGTATACTGCTCATAAGGTTGCTGAAAATTCTTCGACAGCCCACGACCGGTTTCGCCATTTTTGGGGCTCATTAGGTAGGTGTCTACAAACACCACAAACGAGAGATTCAGCTGGGTTCCAGGTGAGTCTCTTCTAAAACCAAATTTGTTTGCAAATGAGTGTATTCCACTAAGTCTGTACAATTTGTTTTCAAGTAGAAAAAAGATTGAAGAAAACTCGTGGACTGTGTCTACCTGATGAGCCCCAAGAAGGGTGAAACCGGTCGCGGGCTGTCGAGTAGTGTAGTGCATGAGTAGTGTATTACGTCCAAAAAATCTATAGTTTGAATCGATTCAATCTGAGATTTCACGCCAAAGGTTTTGAATGATTGTCAGATTTTTTCAAATGAAGTGGGACACAGTATCACTGACAAGAAGTATACTGTATACTGACTGCTTAGGACAGCAGACGAATTTCTCGGACAAACGACTCCTGAAAAATATCGCAGTTCTTGTAGACCTCTGAACGAAGTAAACTTGTGGCTTAAGTGACTACTGAGGCTATTGTTTTTAAAAAAAACCAAGACTATATGTGCAAAATCAACCTGACCGATTTTCAACTAAAAAAATACAGCCTGGTAGTCCAAGAAACACTTGAAGCTGTGACCTTCACTCATCTCTTACTAAGCCATCCAGGCACGGAATACGACTATTGATCGGTCGGAGGTACACGAGCAATTATTTGTAAATGAATATGAGAGTGTTGCTAGCTGTTAATTGAGGTTCTCCAACTAACAGCCACATGTTCCAACTGCATCCACAACTGACCTGCGGTCTGTCATGTTGCCTCCAATTAACTTGTTGTGAGTGCTTTTGTTAAAATTTCGCACTGGACAGGACCAGACGGCACACAACTGAAGACGCTGGTTCTCATTATCCATACAATCAGCATCGAATCCGAATCCCCCACCCAATCGTATTTCTTCCTGGCTTGGTCTTTTGGCGGTTATGTCATTCATCAGGATGACAATATCTGTTCTTCTTGCTGACTGACGTAGTTGTACGACTATGAAGCGCTAGTGTTCTCATATGCTATTGCTGTCAATGACGATGATGAGCACGATGATGAGCAAAGTATCATCAGGACTTCAGAGTCTCTCAGTGGACCATCAGTTGATGTGTACGCGCCGTCGACTCATTTGCAGAATTCTAATAATCCACCACAATCAAGTAGAATCAAGACGCTTTTCGGTGTAAAGCACTTTCATATCTGTGGAGATTTCGTCCTGTAAGCCAATCTTTGCCGAAAAACTGAGAAGCTCTGGACATCTGTTTCATCCTTATTGCAAATCATCAGCAGTGTCCATCTCACGAAACACCGGAGAGTTTCGAACCCGCAATCTCGTGGCTGGTAGTTTGAACAGCAGTGTAACTAACTCGCACTTAGACAAGATATAGCGCCGCTCATCCTTCAATCACGAGATCCACATCACGCGGTCACCCGTGTTGACTGGCTCCTCGAGCAACGGCTTTTCAAACTAGCAGCCAGGAGGCCACGGATTCGAGACTCTCCGGAGTTTCATGAGATGCGCACTGCTGATAATTCCCAATAAGGATGAAACATCGATGAAACAGCTTTCATTGTCAGACACCGTTATCAATTTACTTCCTCCCAGAAATAAGTACATCGAAGTAATTCCGTTCATAAAATACACAGAGTTTCAGCAACTCAGTAACTCACTCACTCATCTTGCGGGAAGCCGACTGGAAGCTCGTAGTCATGCTGGTGACGAAGATTAATCGGAGAGTAGATGGAAGAGGGGAAGAAGCTATACCACCAACTTGTAGGACTGACTGTCTGTCAAACCACTCGCCTCGACCAAAAGAAAACTGCACATTGTTGAGATCGGCAGGTCCTATTGTTATAAGAAAAGCAGTACCAGAAACTAGCAACTCCGAAGGCGCACGCAGAATCGGCGGCCTGAGGAATGATAGAGAACGCTGGTGGACTGCAAAAGTCCAGAAGATGAAGAAGGCTCTTGCAGTCGGCAACGGCAGCGCCCTACTTCAGCTGATTCGATCAGCCGGCCGAAAGAAGATGAATATCGCTGAAACAACGGTCATACATTCGCAGCATCGTCATCTCAAGTGGTGAGTTGGATACTTTAAGGAACCACTTCCATAAAAACTCTACAAGAATTCAGTAAATCCTAATAGTGGAAAGACAGAATGCCTTGGCCGCGAAGTTATCACAGAAACACCAACTTAACAGTTACAGACTATTAGACAGGGGAGCAAAACTCTCATATGCATCTTGTTTACAAAACTGAATATCCATCTTCTCCTTGAACCCGTCTTCCTGAACTTTTCTGGAGATTCATTGACTGTTACTCAAGTGCAATCAAATGCTACAAAGCGACTCCGCAAATTCCGTAACAGATCTCACTTTTCAAGAGAAGCGAAGCGGACTGACGAGAAAACATACTACTCGCATGCCTCATTAGTAGTATCCACCGTTCCAATAGGACCTTGGCACAAACCCACTACCACCAAGAGAGATCCAGCACTAAGAGAAAGGCACACGGCCGGATGATCCGCATTTTACACTTTTCAGAGAAGGTGAGTAAACTCCGGTGAACATTCTAATCATCCTACTATTTGGAATGACAACAGAACACCAGTGAAATAGAGCGCCTGGATCATGATCCTACTCTTCAAAAAGGGCTCAAAAACATCACACACAAAATTTCCTGGCGTTGTCCTCCTTGCTGGAGCATCCGAGGTGTTCTCAGTCATTGTTTTTTTGCGCAGGCTAATGGATTACTGGGAGAAATAAGCTGGTCTTTGCTTGGCCTTTGCATTGACCGCGCCTTTACCTTGAGAAAAGTTCTCGGAAGATGATACCAACCACGGTTTAACTACGGTCATTTTTCCTGACATGAAGTTTGTTTTTGGCTCTCCAGAACGTCAGAAACTATGGTAGTAGTTGGCATTCAAGGGGAGCACTGTATGCACCTCCTTTGTGCGCGTACGGTTATACAACAGGCTTTTGCCTGAGTTCACCACATCCAGTAGTGTTAGACAAGGCTGTCATCCCCTCAAATTGATATTGACATGCTGCTTGAAACTTATCTGTCTGCCTCTGAGACGTCAGTGGCGGAAATGTCTCCGGGGCATTCGCTCACAGACATTGAGTATGCAGGCGATGTTGCTGGCTCTGATCCAAATGCCTTCAAATATGCTATTGATTTTAAATCACCCAAATATTTCTGCCGCAAGGCTTTGTATGCACTTCACACCTGCGGGGTGTGAAGTGGGTGGGGCCAATCCAAGCTTCGTGCTTGCAGACCAGACAATCGAGGCGTAAGATGACTTTGATTACCCTGGGTAGTGGCTCTAACTCCGGTGGACTGGCTCCTAAGACGAGAGTATTAACCGAACTGGGAGGGCCATGGCAGCTCTTCCCAACCTCCGACACCTGTGGCACTGACGTAACGTCAGTTTTTCTCTTAAGGCCACAGTATACACTACAACGCTGTGGTCCATGCTGTTTTATGGGTGTGCGAGGATAAGTGAGGATGTGTGAAAATTCTTGGTATTTGACCATGGATATCTCCAAAGCTTTGAGGGGATCTGGAGAGAATGTCAGATTGTGAATGCTGAGGTATGTCGTGTGGTTTCAGGAACAAGGAACTCCCTCACGATGGATGAGCTACTCACGCTTTATAGGTTAAGCCAATTAAGGCGTGTATTTTGCATGCCAGAGGACCGACCGGCTCGCATAGTTTTTTCACCCAGCTCTGTGCCGAGTGGAGGCGACGGAGACGTGGACAGCTTAGTAGCTGGCAACAAGGCATGAAAGCACTAAGCAGTCAACTCGCTGGGTTGATAACTGTCGCCTCCCTGGATGGGGATTTCTATACCCAATTCATCAGCGGTCAGTGACACTGGAAGACTTGGCTTAGCTACGCAGTCGTTGCTGCCTCTGCATCAAAACTGTCGTCTGCGATGCGTGGCTGCGGAGTTTCCACACGCTACGAGTCACAGGATCGATTCAAAAACAACAAATTGACTATTCCATCGACTCCAGAGCTTGCCCATATCTCCCCCTCTCCATTTTCCGGTGACCACAACAAGAGGGGCTGGAACTGATGCATGTTTGGTACATGTTGCATAGCTGATAAACTGAACTGAACCATATGCACAGCTCTCAAAGAGTTTGGCAGTGTTTAATGGATCATTGTCAAGCGGGATCCACTCACTATTTTTGCAAAGAAACATATCATTGGGTTGATAATTTCACGCTAAGTGGATGTACCCCAGGGAAAAAATGATGTAATCGCCCGTTGGGCTTGTACTGTTGGCGACCGAATAAACGACCGTCCTCTAATGGGGTTATGACTATGCCTCGAAGTGACGTGCAGCATCAGATTGAATTATGTCGATATCGTAAGGAAACCCAAACAACCAAGAAGGATGACGTTCACTGCAATACCAACAGGTGACTAAAAACTGGAAACTGTCATGGAGAATCAACTTTATAAAAGCATGTTAATAGCAGGTCCCTCGGGAATTTCCCTCCCAGGCAGACCAAACTACGTGGAAATCGCAATTTCACGTCTGAGAAGTTAGGCCTACACGAAGAACAGATGTTGCAGTCTGTGACCATAATTTGAAAGTCTTCCACAGATTGTTTTGCTAATGAGTGACGTGATGCACCCGGCCACAAGTAGTTGTTACGTGGAATGGATGATACCAAAAGCTGAATAAGCGACCAATAGCTGAGTTCGACTTATCACAAACCGTCTTTTACAAAGGCACATTCGAATCATCCCGGTTGGCGGACTTCTATATAGTCACCGATTCTACGGGATAAAACACATCCACACATGTGGACTAAATCCGTTTGAGTTGGGCCGATTTCGCTAATAAGAGGCAGAAAAGCCCTATGGAGGCGAATTATGCGACGTTCAATGTACTGTGCAACGTGCAACTTGTGAAAACCAATCCTCACCACGTTGAGTGAAGGAGAGCCTTGGAGTTCATCGATTCTTGTGCGCAACACAGCAGTTCCGTTTGGAAGCTTAAACACGAAACCTAATTCGCTTCACAGTGTCCCATGAAGTGTTACGAAATCCATAGTTTGTCATCCAATAAAAAGTTTTCGTGACAGAGCTAAAATACGCATGCATGTTTTAGCATCGAAGACCTTCCATCGTTTGTTATAGAAAACTGTGCGTACCTAGCTAGGAAGTATGGACTCAGTGCTATGCGGGAAACAGAAGGTAAGTAAAGTGCATCTATTCTGTTGTAAGTCAGTATTTAGAATAAGTAATGACCACATTACTAGGAACTAAGATCTCCTTGAGTACGTCACTTGTAAGACGTTTGTTTTAACTAGGTAGTCAAAGAGTAGTCTGCGAAAAATTCATAGGCATTCTCGAAAGTCATTTGGAGAGAAAATTCAAAGACCTGGTCTCTCTCAGCACAGATGCAAGGTGGAACTGCTCCAGGTGGGTCACTTTGGGGTCAATGATTGTCGCTTCGATAAATTAGTCAAAATGTATTTCCTGGGGTTCTGGGCTGTACGGAGTAAAGATTTAACTTAGAACATAGGAGGTTGACCTTTCTGGCCTTCAGCGATAAAAGTTTGAAGAGCGGCAAAACGTATACAAATCCGCAGTGAATAAGATTCATGGCAAAACCCAATCAGTAAAACAAACATATCTTACACGAAAGAACGATAACCGCATGAAACTGGAGACATTCTTTGGCCTTCTTCAGCTTACTGGTACCTACCTGGACCAGGTACTTAGTAGACCTACCAAGTGACGCGAAGGATCATTCCACCTTCCTTGCACTAGTTTCGTACCGAGGTGTACGAGCCAGATGTTATGAACGTCGTTAGTTAAATACATTGGGTTTCAAGGTTCTCTATATTATTCTTTCCTTGATCAGGCTAACACAACATTTCGTTCGACAGAGCCAATGTAAATGGTGCTCTCTCGTTGGAAGCACCATCTTACTGGTTGACAGGAGGATACCCTGTCGGAGATTAAGCCATTCAGTCCCCGAAAGTTGGTTGGCAGGAGGGTATCCTATCGGAGATTAAGCCATTCAGTCCCCGAAAGGTCGCAGAAATCTCCAATTATTTGTTATATTTCATCATCAGAGAAAAGCTAAGTGGGAACAAAATCTTACAAAGTCCTCCTATTTTTGGTCCCGTACGAAAAAGTTGCCCGCTAGATCAGCTGCGCATTGCAACCATTTCAACAGGCAGTCCATGAATCGGTTTAAAGATGGATGCAATTCTCACCCACGTAGCCACCACTGCTGATTGGTGTGCTGTCCCTGCACCTCGGGTGCCGTGTTCTGTTTGGGGGCTCGAATGTGTCGCCGGGTCATGCTGCTCACTTGGACGTTTGATTCCGGGGTGCGCGTATTCATCGACAGCTCCCAGCATTGGTTGATCTGTGTTACCGGGCCGTGTAATGACGCATCTTTGCAGCATACCCCCCGAGCCATTACCAGTTTGATTCCCGCATTCCGCTGTGGATATTATCGGCCGCATTACTTCCCTCGTGTTAGTTGGATTTTCTTGCAACCGACGGCTCATGCTCACATTTTGTGCAGACTTTTCATTCAGCTATAGATCTACCATAATATGGATACTTACACTGATCTGAATTTGGTTTGTGTTCAGTTAGTACTGTTATTATTACAATTATTAGATTCCAAAATGAAACAGAACAGTGATGATAATAGCTACAATGATATTCAGTAGCCCTGGACAGTCTTGGGGGAGTTAATATATAGTCGATTCTCTTCCTGACTGTGTTAAAGGCCCAGTTCCGTAGAAAGTTGCACCCTTCAAAAATACCACATTTCGCAGGTCTTTGTCGCATCAGGTACACTGCTGTGTGCAAAGTACCACATCCCCAACTGTGCCACTATTCTACCTAACTCTACACTGAAGTCCTTCAATCAATCATACAACGTGCCACCCTGATTTTCGTTGTTTGCATAACCCTGCGTATGTCTCCTACCACAGAGTGTTGTTGGGTTTTAGTGGCTGTCCAAAAGCGTATGTATCCGATGTTTTGTTCATCGGGAAAGCCATTTGTTGATTTTCAAAGTCCCCTAATCAGAAAGGTGGTAGTAGGGTTTCGTAGCTTGGGTTTTCAGTACTTGTGCACCGTATCCCTAGCAGTAGAAGTGTGGTGCACTGACGCTGAATAGGAGTTCTGGTTCCAGTCACTTAAACAATCCGATACCTAGCCTTGTTTTTATGACGTTATACAAAAAGTATTTTCCAGAAACTGCTTTGAATTCAGGCGCAGATTAACGGTGTGCCTCAAGTGCAGCTGTTTTTTATTATGTCTAATTATTAATTCCGTTTGCCCCAGAGCGATCTGTCTTAACGGCGCTGTGTGAAATGGCTGGAATCCTGGAACTAAAAAGTCAATAATCACATTCGGCTGGGTTTCAAGCGTATGAATTTTTAATTAGACCGTTCTTAAGGCTGGCCTGCTCCAAATAACAGATTACGTTTCAATTTGGTTGATGTCCTGCTTCTGTTACTCTTAATTCGTGTTTGTGGTAGACGTTTGGCGCAGCAGAATGCAATTTAGAGCAGTGTACGACCTCATCAAGTCCAGTCCCTCTAATCGTCACCCCAAATACAAAACAGGATTGCTAGCATTTTTCTGAAGTTCTCGTAAAATCTAGGAAGCCTCCGACGGATTCTAACCTACTCAGCACTTTGATTTCTTCAAAAAACTTGGAAACTTAGCTGTTTTGGCTAATTCATTCTTAAACAGTAGCCCCCCGTCCTTCCCAAGAATCGTCAACAGGTTCTTTATGGTCCTCTCAACGTTCCACTTCGTTTTGGCTGTTAACTACATTCCACTGTTTCTCGAATGCCTAACGAATGAACCACCAACCTGTCAGTAGGTAGGCCTGTATTTTGTATCAAGTGCAATATCCTCGGTTCCTCTCACTGTATTCCCTCACATGCATCTGCACGTCATTAGTAACATGTTAGTGTTCCCCCTGACGCCCGACGTGCTCCGAATGGTCCTCCCAAAGTATGCTCAGGATACTGTTAAATCAGTCGTTTTCCGAGCCTCTTAGACTGTACAAGTTGTTGACTGTTCGTGCCTTGTTTTTTTTTAATCAGCTGACGAATCGGTGAAACAAACAAATGACTGGACAAGCAAAACCTTTCAGTGACATCTTTCAGTGCATAGGACTGGTGAATAGGATGTCTCATGTTCCATGCGATGTGATTGTTAGGTTCTTGCGAAAATTCAAACCCAACAGACTTAATTGTTCAGTCGCTTTGTTTAGCGGAATACTGTGTTTTTGGTGTCGTGCGCGTCAGTTCAGCTGGAAGGCGACAAGATCGTGGTCATCCAGAGCTTGTTCTGTGGAATTTCGTGGATGAACTACCTAAGTGCGAAACATCTGTTGAAGTCTGAGAAATTGGGAACCAACAGCAAAGGTAAAGATTGCCATTGCGCCTGGATCATTCATCAGTGGGTTCGGCGTAAGGGTTCTCCCATTTTGGCTGCCTTGAGGTCACGATGTGATTTTGACCAGTGACTTACGTGGCCAGCGAAAATGAGTAAGGTGAGTTAGGTCACCTGTGCTGTACCTAACGTTGGTTCCTATCAGGAACGTCAGATTCCTGAAAGCAACCACTGAATGCCCGAAGTCTACTGAGACCCTCAGCTCTGCTAGATGTTGACTAGACAGACAACGTCCCCTCAATATACAGCGCTTCACAGCCTTGTATCAAACCCAGGCAGCGCGAGTCAGCGTTGCTCAAGGTCAGACAACGCCCCCGCAGTATGCAGCGAGTCGCAGCCTATACCAAGACCAGACCGCGTGCGTCAGCATTGGACCAAGTTAGACAGTGTCCCACCAATGACTAGCTTGAGTTGTATTCTGGCACTTGCACGTACTCACGCCACACACTCGCTTGTTCGGAATATAGCTGTTGTGTTCCCTTCTGTGAGTCTTTTTTTCCCGGCATTAGGCACTGGAGCCCCGTCTAACTACTGAGCCCCCAAGAAGAGTGAAACCGGTCGTGGACCGTCAAAGGGTTTTCAGCAACCTTATTAGTAGCGTGCTTCATTTGCGCGCAGTCCAAATTAATTATCAGAGAGTGAGGTAGGTTTTGACGCGGTGCAACTGCATATCACAGGTATGCTGACAATCATAAATAATGTACCCATAGATCAGAGGAGAACAAGAAGCATTCTTTGGAGAAAATACACTTCCGTTTTACTTTCTGTCTTTTGAAACCACATGGAAAAAGCTAAATGAGTTGACAGTATAGGAATTCAATTGTCAAAAAATATCTCCAGTGGTAATGTCCCAACCAGTCTGATCAGCAGAACCCCTTGGTAATCTACACAATTCCATGGTTCTGTCAAGCCCCAGTTATTCACGTTAACCGGAGTCCCAGCCTGGAATATTCGGATAAAGCTCTAGTATACCTGTGTCTGACGAAAAAGCTCGCACATGAGACGTGGGCAGAAGAGGCACTGGACGCTTGAAGCACCAATTATCTCCAGGGAGAACTCGTTCGTCCAAATGCAACGGTCTCAGAACTAGAGTGGCTTATTGCAAGCACGTTCCACTCACAGTTTGACTCGCACGTACTCACGCTCTCGCGCTCGCTTGTTCGGAATATAGCTGTTGTGTTCCCTTCTGTGAGTCTTTTTTTCCGGCATTAGGCACTGGAGCGGGTCAGCAATCAGATACAACAGGATGGCGAATCAGCAGACATAACGACAAATTGTGGATAACAGTACCTGTTAATGCACTCAGTCATCGCGAACGATCCTTTGTGGGACATTGGTTAGCTGCGGCCCAGCGACTGCCAGTGTTGATCAGATTAAGAATACATGCCCTCAGTCATCCAAAAGTGACGTTGTGTGACCTGTAGGGGTCAATTCCGGTTACTACAGGAGACATGTCATTCACCTGACATGTGTGCTGACACCTGAAATACAGCAGTTGCGGAAACATGTGATGCTCCATCTGTGAGAAGGCTTCTTCCATGACAGCTCTGGCGAGTGAGGTCGTTCTTAAAAAGCTGAACTGACATTGGTTGGAATGGTATGACTGCCCCTCCCCCCAAGGAACGCTATGGGAATTGCGGTCAGAGTCGTTAGCTCGCTTCTAATGACACGACCAAGGCAAGCGGAAATTTAGGCTATCAGTCCAGAAGGCGGAAGACCTGGATATCATTAGTCTTACCCAAAAATGAAATTTATTGTTACTTGGGGTACTTACTCCCCAAAGTTTCTCTTAATGAAGTTGGTCTGTGAGTGACCAGCGCATAAAATGCATGGAGATTCAACACAATCGTACTGATGTGAGTTCTGTGTGGAGGCCCTCCGTTCTCGTGCACTGAGTAGACATTCTACTTTAGAAACAACCGAATACTACTACCAAGAGTGAACAAATTCATAGTCTATTGTGGGTTGCGCATCGGAACATCCACCTGGTGATAGTTTGAACATATAAAACAGTCAAATACCGTCAGGACATTTAATCTCCTGTGTTGTAAATCATTTCACGTCAGTCAACCTGGCATTTTAGAGCAACTTCTACATGGTTAAAGACAGATTATTAGGTTTCCAAAAGCTCACTATTTAGACAACTTTTATACAAATATAGTAAGCATCGATAACTAAATGTTTTCCATTCGCATCCCAAAGCTTAAGTGCAACCTCTTAGATTTTGCGATCATCAGCTGTCATATCCAAAAACCTGTTGGTTCAATCCTGTTCATACCTTTTGTGTTTTTTCGAGGGTAGACTGGAGACTTTTGTTCAGTGCCCAACGAACACAATGAAAAAATTGATGACGTAGGCAAACTTTCCATTCGGACCCGAGTTTCTTTGTTTATAAAATTTTATGTTTCAGAGGATACACTAATTACGATTCCAGATTCTTAGGTGAACAAATCTATCCTCTTTGTATTTTCAGGTACTTCGTAGACGTTAAAGTAACTTATAACTTGCATGTTAGAAAACCTGTTTAGCGCACATGAGGTCTTCGTGTGCTTAACTTGGAAGGTCTGTCTAGGCTTGGGCGACCTGGCAGTATCCAAGCCCTCGTGCTTCCTTCGGGTGGCATAGACATTAGGCACCGATAAGGTGCTACAGCAGAACGAACGAACTTGGAAGGTTACCACTGATGAGGAGCCCCGATTGACTGCACACACAGATACACAAGGAGCACAGTAGAATGCTGCAAACAACATCCTAATTCATCTGAAAATTTTGCACAAGTATTACTTAATATTCCACGGTTTGGTCGCAACTTATTAAAACTTCAGAAGCAACAGATTCCAGAATGTGCGACTGTATCTTTTGGCAGAAGACTACTAATTCTGGTAAAACTTAGGACAGTTGGGCTTGTCCAGGAGACCTTCTCTGATACTACTTCACTTCGTTTACCAGTCGTAAGACGCCTTCTGCAGAGGTTTTGGTCCTGCTTAAGAATACCCGTTGATAGCTGTTGAGTAAACTCATCGAGTGGTCGTTTTCCTGGCCAAAATACTGCGAGATAGACTACTTTTAAACAAAAGACCAATGCATACTCAGTTTTTTCAGTTTACTCTGTTAGTAAGATTTCAGGACAACATTTAGACCCCAAAGATTGTTACGGAAACATCGACCCTGTGCAACTTGAATGGGAACATTGACACCTGTTAACTTCGTTACTGGCCAGAATGTAAGACACCTTTCAAGTTAGCTTAATGCAAACACGCGTTTCGACATAGTTTTGGTCAACTTACCAAAAAGATTACCCGTGAGTTTCTCGATCTCCTGGAAGATGTAACGTCCTCCAAAGCCTCGTCTTGCCACGGACAGCCCCAGTCAGTCCGAACTATGAATCGTCCATTAGATCAAATTAACTTTTCGATTTTCTGAATGCGTTGTCAAAATGTAAAATTACGCCGCCATTTTGACTGTTAATAGTAACAACTGGAAAGACCTAGTGTTGTTACGTACAAATTTTTCTTCGAACTTTTATCCAGCACTGGCGAATAACCATTTTTTCTCCTAAAAAATATTGTTTACCGAGTCGTCACAGAGCCGTCTTGTCGGCCTCGGTCCATACGAAATAACTGCTCATTACTGAGTATCACCTCTTTCCCACGGTGTCCCCAAGCAAAGTGACTTAGGACTAATTCTATGCCGTCTTGTAAGTAGAGAACCCAAATAAGTGACAGCTTTTTCGTCCTTGAGCACCTTTCAAGGAAAAGACGGTTAGTCGTAAGAGTTGGTGAACTCTCCTAATGCCTACACTGAAATCGAGAAAGTCTTTCGAGTTGGTGCGGCTCTCATCGCTGTGAGTTTCCAAATAGACTCTTTTTAATTCCGCTTACTCCCAACCGGATTATCGATTACACTGTGATCCTGGATCCTGCGACAGTTTCAGAAATAAGCGAACCCTTTTTTCCTTAATGGGCTCAAGAGTTGCTGACCCTGATGAACTCTCACTCACTCTACCTAGTCACTCATCTGCACAGCAATTTGGTTTTGACTAGTGACTCATCCAGAACCCAGCTGAATATCTCGCTTATGATGTATTTAAGTCGAATTTCGTGCAGAATTTCGGTTCAAGTTGAACATAGTTCTGAAGGAAACTTGGGGACTGTGCCTACCTGATGAGCCTTTAAACAGACGAAACCGCCCTTGGGCTATCGGAGAGTTTTCAGCAACATTATGGATAGTGCACTACGTTGCACCGACTGTTTCTCGGACTGAAATGATGTGGTGAGTGAATTTTACAGCTACAGGGTTTGTGACCAATCAGGTTCTTCACACACGAATCGTCACACGAATCGTGACTCAGTGTACCAGGTCGCGGCTTACCATTCGACCACAGTGTGTACCGAATGTTCGAGACGGAACGTGAAGTACGACCGTGTTACGAATAGGCAACCAACTGATGACTATGAAAAAATGGATACACGGAGCAATCTGCAAGCAGGTGACGCACCACAGAAATGCATGGTTCAAATCACGGTTAGGATGCATGCTAAAACAGGTAGCTACAGCGTTATTCAGAAGAGACCGAAAATAAGTGTACAGTATGGTGGGTTCTTGTCTGACTAATTTACCCCAGCCAACAAGAATGATCAGGCAGTGGAAATAGGTGTTCTCAGCGACTGTGACTGTCTCACAGTAGTTAGCTTGACCCGCGTTGAGTCGCTTAATTCAGGTCGTTTCAATAAAACCTGTGAATACTGGACCGTAGAACAGCAAGCAGGATTCTAGTCAGGAAGGGGCTACGTGGGCCAAATCTTCACACTCCGTCAAATGGTAGAACAACAACACACCCTAAAACTTTAGTGTAGTCTAGGGTGACTTCAACTTTGTCAACGCTTGTACAACAGGATATGCTCCAGAATCTCGTGAATGTCATGTTCTGTTTATGTCCACATACTTGTGGGCACGCGAGCGTATTGGGAGATCTACAAAAGCCATCCTGCAAACAATGGTGTCCGACCAGGGCGTTTCTTCTGCCCATGTTTATTCGACTTTGTCAATGATGCCGCGAACGCTGGAAGTTCCCCAAACCAAGGTTTGGAGAGTCCCCTGAGAGAGAGTCTTGTCAACCGGACAACACTGTTCTCATTTGCGGTGAAGAGCAGAGTGCGGGCATTACTAAAAAGTTGAACAAGTGTCGTCCAGTCCACCACAATGCTTTTCGCACTCATTAAGTGCAAATGTGTGCTGCGGGACGTACAACCTTCGAAATGACAGTGAAAGTTGGGAACACTAAAATCAACTCGAAAGTTACATTAACCCTAGCAATAATATGACAGGCGAAGTCATCGCGCGAATACCAAGAGCTAGAATTGCTTTTGTCAATTTACACTATTTGCGGCGCCAAAAAAGTATAACAGCGATCTCCAAAGGATGCGTGTATCAGTCCGAGCTGTATTGTTGTACAGCTGTGAGACTCGACCATTTCGGTTACAGGCTCTGAGACATCTTCAGGTCGTTGACTTGTGATGAGGCAAACCTTAAGCTGGAATCGGATGGATTTTCACGACCTTGGAACAAGATGATCAGGTATCAGGTCTTGGGTGAAGCTGCAGGTGCCATAGCAAGCTAATTTGGCTGGTCCACACATCACGCATGCTGAGTTATCGTCTGTCTAATTTGGATTGTTGGAAATCTAGAGGTGGGAAGAATTTGACATCTCAGAAGGGAATGAAGGATGTTTTGTAAGGTCTAGCTACTGTTGAAGCTGTCCGCCTTCTAGACTAGGGTTGACGTGACCCTCCCAGTTGAACCGTTTGCTGGCTAGTCGATGTCAGCGACGTTCATGCTATCTGTTTCTATCTAGATTACCTGACTGAGTGTTGGAGGTGTAGGCACCCTGGGTTTTTATTATAAGCTGTTACTAGATCCTTCTCCCAGTCCCACTTTTCTTCTTTCCATTATAAGGCCTTGTCCTACCAAATTGACTTGGTAAAGCACCAGCGTTCTCCTCTGCTGTTTCCATCACTGACGATCCCCACCAATCCCCAAGTTCTCACATGACTGCTCCATCTGCGCACAACTGGCTAATGATGCTACAGTGAGATTCGAACATTGCTAGTCTAATGGGACCACCAAGTGCACTGAGAAGGATGGAACACGTGTGCCCGAGTTCAAATCTGCTTCATCAGGAAGGAGAGCCCTGTTCTAATTCTCACTCTCCTAGCTTTGAGCTATTTCCTTGTGGTACGTAAATATTGTCTGGACTGGCTTAATCTATCGGAATGCTAATTTAGGTATAACTACCAGCATAAGTTTAGGGATTTACCACTCTCTTCTTGATATCTTTTATGCTAGATATCCACCTCAAAAGGTGTATGTTAATCGAACTGACATAAAATCACAACCTCTAACATATCGCTACGCTCCACTACGCTCCCTAACAACTCACAACCTCTAACATATCGCTACGCTCCCTAACAACGCACTGATGATGTCACCTCGATTGGTGATGAAACGTTTGGAATC
This sequence comes from Clonorchis sinensis, assembly GCA_003604175.2. Lineage (NCBI taxonomy): Eukaryota > Metazoa > Platyhelminthes > Trematoda > Opisthorchiida > Opisthorchiidae > Clonorchis > Clonorchis sinensis. Next base: position 161,934,113 of record CM030370.1, read on the forward strand.
AAGTTGTCCAGCTCAGCAAACAAAAAACGACCATAGGCTCACAAAAACTGAGACGGTAAAACATATATATTGGTAGTTTTCGGAAAGAAAATACTAGCATACCCCAATGGAAGCATCGTCCCCTACTACTATTCTTTGCATGGGCAACACAACTAAAGACACCGCAGAACTGCACTAACTCAGTTGTCTGAAATCGTATGTCTTTGACATTTTTACACTACTAAGAAAACAATAGTAACACGAATACAGTGCAGCAAAGTCCGTCAGAAGACCTCGGACTCAATTTCGCATAAGTCTGAAAAGGGAGTTTTCACAACAGTTAAGGACATACGATTTAGGGACTAGACATAGGCCAACAAGCTTATCCTTGTTGTGAGCGTTCTTCGCCTTGTGTCATCTGCTGCTTCATCTCGAAGGGTCGTGGGATGCCAAAGCTGGTAATTCGACAAACAATTTTCACACCTTGGGAAGCTGACTCGTTAGCTACGTCTGCCGAAATAAGTGAACATGCAGCAGTAAACAGCTGGAGTACACAAAGATACCGGTATGCTTTATGCATTCGGAGTACTTCTCGTTCATGTACGATGACTAACCTCTTCATTGAAAGTTTGCTTGACCTTGAGTTGTTTTAAATGCAGTTTCTGATACACACAAAGTCGGTCGTGACCGGTCATTCCATTGTATTTTTAGCGTTCCCTAAAAATGCGCATAAACCTGTGACCTGAGTACCCAATATAATGAGGGCACGACGTTTACATTGGAATGGTGTGCTGATAGGTCATTATCCAATCCCGGTTTACTTCTATTGCAAGATCTTATGCATTCTCCGTAGGTTAAAGATCAGGAAAAAAGCTGGAGCTGGTGAGTGGGGAGGGCATTGTTTGGGGCGCAAAAAACAGAGCACATGTGGTAAATTGGCTCACTTCAACTGGGGAGTAAATCAAAGTTCCGTTCGTTTCGCCGCTCGGAGAATTAATCTATAGGTGCTCAGACCTAATGACGCAGTTGTGATGTTTTATGGGCTGGCTTTTAATATCTCACTGGATGTCTATTGCCTTTGGCTAACGAAATGTTCGCCATGCAATCGGGGTTCACCCCTTCCGCCTAACTCATTTTTAGACAACAAAAAGTGCACAATGGCAACAAAAAGGTGGCGCCATTTTACTTCACAACCCTAAATTATAAGCAGTAATGTTCCAGAATGGTGATGCATTTGGAATTGCGCCCAGTCTGGCTTTAAATATTTCCAGGAAGTTTAGTATAGTACCCACCAAACACGCCATTCGTTTACTCTGAGTTATGTGTAGTGTTCGGAGACTAATCCATTTAGGCTTCACACGAAGGATTAAAAATTCCACATCAGGAACGATTAACTTATGAGTGAGAAATTGAACCGCGCTTCTGTCACATTTGGTCCACTGTTTTGTTCTCGAGAGTGCTGTTCAGATGCTTTCTATCCTGGATGATACAAACGGTACACTTGCGTGAGAGTAGGGAGGACAGTGGGAACAAGCTCAAAGACACAGCTGAGCAATCACACCGATATCAGTCTGTCTTATCTCATTGCGGTTGAATAGGACCTGAGCGTCGGTCATGAATTAGAAAAGTTTGCCAGGAGGTGGAGTAGAACAAAACCAAAAGGCATGTGCTTGCTGTGTCAAGCCATATGTTGCTCGTCTGTGCTCACAGCAGCAACCTATGTATGTCCATCTTGGCAGAAGGCATGTAACTGCTCTGTACTGAGTGGACAGACTGAGCATGCATTCTTGAGCTGAGTTGAATTGCCCGAGTAGTACGAACGTGAATATGTTTTAGTTTCATCATTCTGGTTAGCGGTGACAATGTGGATCGGATGCGTACTCTGTTCTGCTGTCGCTACAGCAAAATGCTAGTTGTCACTGTAACAATGAAATCGTTTTTTGGTAGTGCGTGGAAATTTGGGGGTTTTCACAATGGAAAATCACTTCTGTCAGTAAGGCCTGTCCATGCTGAAAAGCCGAGAAATACTGTACAGCTGTTTAACTCTCATTGGGAATCACCATCAGCTCGCATCTCATTAGTCTCCGGAGTGGTTCGTACTTACAACTTTCTTGGTTAGGAGTTGAAGATTGACTTGTTCGGGCTTGAGCGGACGATCAGCTGTGTTACAAACTTTCCCTCAGACAGAATATAGCACCGCTCATCCTTCTAGCACGGGCTGCACATAACACGGTCACCACGTGTTGACTGAGTCCTTCTCAGATGGAATGTTCATCCATTGTGTGATCTACTTATGGTTTGCTCCTATTGTGCGGTGACTCCCGGATCTCCTTCCCTATACGTCCAATAAAGGAAGGTTTTGAACTGGCCGAATGTTTGTGATCACGTGACTCCGTTTCATCTTATGAAAAGTGTATTGCTCGTCACTCTCTCTCTCTGCTGAATGTGTTCAGCTAGGGGACGTTCAACTACCATAGCACAGACTAGCTGGATGTGCGAGCTGCTTGCAAACCCATCGCCCTGGGAGCGAGCGTTTGACACAGTCAATGATGTTGAGTAATTTAGTCATGTTTTTCATCATCTGAAACACTTTTTAGCGGATTGTTTTCAGCTGAACTTGGGGCGGATGCTCAGTGACTAGTTGTAAGTAAGTGTCGAGCAAAATATCCAGTTGATTGACTGATTAGTAAAACATTATCCCTAATGAGCGTTCTAGATAGATTTCCTTGAAGTCGGACAAACGTGCACTACTCCAAAGTACGTGATAAACGTCATTTCCCGTTGCGCGTATCTCGGCACCTTCTTGGTAAGGGAATTTGGTTTGAAAGTATAACAAAAAACGTGGCTCTACTTTACACAACTGTAGAATTGCTAATTCATACACTTCTGAGTGCTTGGAACGTGCGCCTGTGACGTACATTAAATGGAATCGAGGTCTTACCAAAAAAGGACAACTAAAGATGACGTCATACCATCGGCAGCGTGACAACAAGTAACTTGAAAAATCATCACACTACAATGCGTCACCTTTGCTCTGTAGTAGGAGAAGCGAATCAGGCCTAAATGAATTGCTTTACTCTATTTGTTCTAATCATTCAGCGAGAAGAGATAACCGATCCACTTCGGGTTTGATTTTATCTAGAACGACGAGACTAAACAGGTCGGAATCAAGCAGAATTAAAAATACAAGAAATGGATTTAATGAACTACGGGCGGGGGGACCAAGAACCAATTCACAGAGACCTATAGATACCTGAAATGTTTTTGAAATTTCAGGTAACCAGTGGTTAGGATTGGGAAGTGAGTAAAAATCGAGGTTGGATCTCTGTCACTTCATGAAGGAAACTACTCACAAGGTTGCTGAAGACTCTTCGACAGCCCACGACCACTTTTACCCTTCTTGAGGCTCATCAGGTAGGCGCGGTCCCCAAGTTTCCGTTAACCTTATGTTCCACTTGAACCCAAATTGGATTAAATGCGACAAATCAATTTGGTTTTCACAGGAGACTCAAGTCAATCTATCGTGTATGATGTTCTTCAACTGAATGTGCTGCACACAGGCCGTCTCATGTTTCAGTTGGTACAGTTGAAGAACATCATGAACAAGAGATTCACTTGAATCACCCGTGAAAACCAAATTGATTTGCAAACACACATGAGAGCATTTCATCATTTAGGCGCGATTTGCAGAACCTGCGGTTGACTGAAATGGACTGTCGAGCAGTTTTCAGTAGAAGTGTGAGTAGTGTGTTGTCAAGAGCATTCTTCGGAGTTATTTTACTGTCCTATCGAGCGTGTCTCACAGGTTTCAGTTGTACACACAAATTTGTCTCTGTGTGTACAAGAGAGATGGCTTTTCGTCTCATTAGCAATGCAGTATTAGTCTGCAACTAAATTCTGTAGTACAAGTCTGATAAGGTCTCGACAAATATATCCGAAATTTTGTGTGAAACTTCGCATACTGTTCAATTTGTCCAGTTCGTTTATTGAAAAAAGCCATTCTTGACAGGTTTAACACTTGGCCGGCTGTCTGAAAACGATCGTGCACCTCCTGCTTTGGAGGATCGAGGCATGTACTGACATACTGGTGACGAATGGAGAATGACAGACAAAATTGCTAGACCGTCTGTATCTGGAATGCCTTCAATGCTTATCTGAGGCATCGCAAAAGATTTTTTTATGGTTGTGAACCCTGTTGGATATCGCGTAAGACCCTAGAGAGTAGCGATTATATTCTGCATGGCTTTACCAAACATGACACTTTAATGTGATTCTAGTCACAAGAGAATCAAGTGGATTTCCCACTAATAAATGCGCCACGCAAAAGTCGTTTCGAGGTTTGTCTTCGCTGGTATTTTTGCTTTTATACGATACTACTTGTAGGGCTTCGAAAGCATTTGGATGCCTCACTACCGGTTTTGTCCTTTAGGTCTCATCAGCTCCAAAGTTTTGACAGCCTTATTTGGCAACCGAATAGACGGACTGTCGGTGAGTCTTCACCAACACGAGAAACATTGTCGTGGAAGATATAAGTTCAGATGTTCGTAAGCATAGTTAAAATAAAATTTCAGCACACCAATTGGCAGCAATCGGGAGTAAAAATGGGAGAACGGGGTAGAGCCAGATCTTGAAGGTTCTCGCTTCAACGGCCACCATTTCATCCGAGGTGATAAGCTCCAGTTTACAAAGAAAATTTATCTGCAGTGCTTGGAACGTTTGCAAACAAATACATCTAGGCTTAAGGTGGACCGGTGCAAAGAACTGAAGTGACAGATACACTCATTTGCAAATCAATTTGGTTTTCACGGGTGATTCAAGTGAATCTCTTGTTCATGATGTTCTTCAACTGAATGTGCTGCACACAGGCCGTCTCATGTTTCAGTTGGTACAGTTGAAGAACATCATGAACAAGAGATTCACTTGAATCACCCGTGAAAACCAAATTGATTTGCAAATGAGTGTATCTGTCACTTCAGTTCTTTGCACCGGTCCACCTTAAGCCTAGATGTATTTGTTTGCAAACGTTCCAAGCACTGCAGATAAATTTTCTTTGTAAACTGGAGCTTATCACCTCGGATGAAATGGTGGCCGTTGAAGCGAGAACCTTCAAGATCTGGCTCTACCCCGTTCTCCCATTTTTACTCCCGATTGCTGCCAATTGGTGTGCTGAAATTTTATTTTAACTATGCTTACGAACATCTGAACTTATATCTTCCACGACAATGTTTCTCGTGTTGGTGAAGACTCACCGACAGTCCGTCTATTCGGTTGCCAAATAAGGCTGTCAAAACTTTGGAGCTGATGAGACCTAAAGGACAAAACCGGTAGTGAGGCATCCAAATGCTTTCGAAGCCCTACAAGTAGTATCGTATAAAAGCAAAAATACCAGCGAAGACAAACCTCGAAACGACTTTTGCGTGGCGCATTTATTAGTGGGAAATCCACTTGATTCTCTTGTGACTAGAATCACATTAAAGTGTCATGTTTGGTAAAGCCATGCAGAATATAATCGCTACTCTCTAGGGTCTTACGCGATATCCAACAGGGTTCACAACCATAAAAAAATCTTTTGCGATGCCTCAGATAAGCATTGAAGGCATTCCAGATACAGACGGTCTAGCAATTTTGTCTGTCATTCTCCATTCGTCACCAGTATGTCAGTACATGCCTCGATCCTCCAAAGCAGGAGGGCTGTACTCATCCAGGTGGCCGTTTATTCTTCGTGTCCAGTCCGAACTGGTTGACACGCCCTGATGACCTTATTCAGGTCTGACGTCTGGCTGTCTCACGGGACGGGTCAGTGTACTTCTGCACTGCTGATAAGTTTCCGTCATTAAACGCGGAAGATGCTCCGTGAGTGGAATAAGCCGTTAGATTTTGTCCTCACGCGGAGGCCAGTTACCACGCTCAAAAATCAGCACCCGTCGAACGGAGAAGTTTGAAGCTAGCCTCTCCAGCGCAATGTCAGCGTGTTGTAATCCTCACAGATGTCGTGAATTTGAAGGCACCGTTACCACAGTAGAAGCGATGTAGCCACAACGGGATGTGAGGCCCTCCAAATACGCAAGGATGCCAACCAACTGAGGTGCTTCGGTTTCTGAGTTCAAAGTTCAACGAGGTTTGAAGTACTCTGCATTTGGGTAAATAAACTATCATAGTGACGACTCTCCTGGAGCCCTGTCATGGATAAGTTGTCCTTAGTTTAGGTCATTTTTAAACCTAACTACATCACTCAAGAAGCTCGTTGGTATTTCCAAACAGAGAGGATTGACGGACGTCATCGCTCACAAATTTGTGCGGGAACGGAGATACTGGCTTCCCGGGGCGTACTGCGGTGGATGTGAAAAACGTTCATTACGTTTGAGTGTGTACTTGATTTCATAGCCGGCTCCACATGTTGCTTGTAGAATGTTCACGAATGTTCACAAACCTGGAAGGGTGTCTTGTGTACCTGTAAAGAAGTTCGGAGAATCATCGCAGGACAAAAGGCCGTTGCGTAAACTGGTCTGTTCTCTACGGTTTGGGAGTTCACATTTTAAAGACAGTCAGAAGACAATGCCGGTCCTTAGGATATTCGAAGCGGCCGACCTCGGGATAATTTATTGAGGTTTCAAGCGTTTGATCTCCTTTTACGTTGAAACTACGAGAAATTTTTAGCAACATTGCAGTACCTATTCATTGGCCAAAACCCTCTTCCTACAGCTTTGGAAAGCTCACGCAGTGAACCTTTTCCCTCGGAGGCAGCAAGTTTCTTAATGGAACTTATGACTATATGAGTTTCTTGCCAGTTACTGAGTGCAATCAGCAAATCATGTCCGGAGATGTTGAGATGGTTGAAACCCGGCTGGGTACTCGAAACGTTCACTCATGGTCATGTCACTCACATTTACTCAGTACCAGTCGATGACGAGAGACAGATAGTTCGCCAACCTACAAACCTGTAGACCAATTTGAACGGATTAAATTCAATAAACTATGACTCTTTTCGAGAAATACACTCATTTGCATATCAATTTGGTTTTTGCGAGAGACTCACCTGGAACCCAGCTGAATCTCCCGTTTGTGATGTTTTCAGGCAACTGAATGTGCTGCACCAGGCCGCCTCATGGATATACTGACCATTTCAGGTTCTCATTGTTTTACGGTGGATTGCCTGGGTTAGCTTGTTACGTGGAAGCCTTTTGAGCAGAATATTCTAGAAGGCTAAGCTATCGTTTGACTCCTTCTCGCAAGACCCAGACCAACCGTGGTGAATACTAGTAAGGAGATCGGAAATAAGCGAAAATGTCCGTCAGTGATGGGAATCGGAACATCACCAACATAGCGTCTGTGTAAAGTCAATGAAGGTACCTCTGAAGACATGGTTTTAAATGGTATTACACAACTTCACATTTAAGGGGAACAGGCTGATTTAGGAATGAAATTCGGGTGGGTATTCGAAATGTTTGCTCATAGTCATGTCACTCACATTCACTGAATGACAGTCAATAACGAGAGACGGATGGTTTCGGCAGCCTACAAACCTAGAGACCATTGTGAACGGATTAAGTTTAATAAACTACGAATCTCATCTAATTGGAACCATCTCCATGACTATTACACCTCATCACCATCATCATCATCATCATCATCATATTCCAAACTTTCAGAAATTTATCAATTTCTTTCCAGTCCACCTGGTTGTGTGTACTACTTGTCAGTGTTGTTTGAAAGAAAACAAGAAATTTGAGAATCTCGTGGCTCACCGGTTCGCTGTCTGCGTTCACGTCACGCTGCTCTACAAAACTTTCTTCCAGCTTCGCTCAACCTAAGCTCAACCGTTGCTCACCGTCCGTCCATGTGTCAGTGGGTTACGGATCTTGGGTCGGCTGGAAGGGCGTACTTAAATTTTTCTTCTTCCAGGCATCTAACAGGTGATCAGAACGATGTTGATAGGTGATTCCAGTGAGAAAAAATTATGGTCCAGGCAAAGCTTCAGATAGTTTTCCTCCCCGTGTCCTACGTAGGAGGGTCATGAATTTTTGTTTCACATTGACTTGTGCATTGCAAGCGTTCATTCAAATCTCCGGCCTCTAAGGAAGGTGATCGTTGTGGAAATTCATGAGGTTTGATGGCGCACGAACAGAAGAATTGTAAGAGACCTAAGGGGGTAAGAAGGTAGATGAAATGCGAAACACTTCTGCCCTACCACAGTCATTCTAAAGTGCATACAACTTCAAAAGCTTACTTAAACAATTTGGACGTCGATTAGTTGTCGGACCTTGCCACTTTTTCAGCCAGGAGCAATGAGGGTCAAGTAGACTGTACCCTAAACTACGGGGTCTCACCGACATCACCCAAAATTCACATAATCTCTTTCTTACCCTCTTTTCAATTAACATTCTGACAGTTTCGCGTTTTACGTCATTACAAGTATGGCACAGGAAACAGCGGTCATTCCTATGAGGACGATCCAACAGGCAAAGCACCTGGTCGGGCCACTGAAGTTCGCGGTTCTCAAAGTATCCGTGATTGAAGCACCTTTTTTGTAGAAAAAAGGTCGGTATTCCAATAATGACAGCACTGCTGGTAAGCTCTAATAAGAGTGAAACTCGACTCCAGTGCTTTCCCTTTGGTGTGGACTCACCGGAGTAGTTACGCCAGGTTAGGAGAATGACCGTTCAAACGAGAGTGGTGTGAATATGAATACTATAAAACTGCTCTATTCCCAATGGAAATCTCCAGCAGTGGGAATAACTCTAGCTCTAACTCTCTTCAGTCACAGTGGAAGATTTGTTAGATTTCAGCAGAGGGTCCATCCTCTCAGTGAAGTCGGCTAAACAACCATCAATCTATAAGTAGCTCAGAGGAAAAAAATTCACTTCCATCTGAAAAGTCGTCACTCGAGGACCCAGTTAGCATGTGATCACGTGATCTGACTTCCATAGTGAAGGATGAGTGTCACTATATGCTGTCTAAGTGAAAGCCAATCATTGAAAAGTATTTAAACTCCTCACACAACCATCAGCCTGATAATTAGTTCTGTGGAGGCCAAGTCGGATCGATTCGATTCGCACTGTTTGATCCGCAAGATCCTTGCTTGTCTCGCACCTATCCGATCATCAGACTTTTCTGCACACAAAGAACATGACTCTCCCAGTTGTGTGCTGACCAGTACGAATTCTCAACATAAACACTCACACCTCTTAACTACCACTTGCAAATAGAAAGTGGACCCAGCTGGATCATAAGGCTATCAGGCACCGGTGAAGAGCCACAATTCAAGACTGCCAGTCCTCCTCAGGAAGCATTTTTTATTCTAAACATGCCATAGTGCGGCACACCTAACGGTTCGTTTTCCTTCGGGCTCTCACAGGTCAGGACGAGGAATGCTGAGAGAACTAACACAGCTAGAGAACTAACACAGCCCAGTAGTATCGATTTGAGACAGCCCAAATACTCTGTGCGAGATGGCTCAGCAGTTAGACCGCAAATTTACTGACCGGAAGGTCCATGGTTCGATCCCGACCTCTGCCTCTCGACTACCCCTGTCTAGGCTTGGGCAACCTGACAGTGTCTCAGCCCTTGTGCTTCCTTCTGGTGGCATGGCAGTTAGGCACCGAAAGGGTACTATCGCTGAACGGTTTTTTTAATACTCTGTGCAGTTAACCAACACATTACTGGTAACAAACACGTGGATGAAGCATGGCAGGATGTAAAAATAGCTATGCTACCGGTGCTCAAAGCTACCTGTTCGACTTCTCCAATAAGCTCCCATTAGATCTCATTGAAGTCACCAGTCTTGACTGATGCTAGGAAAGCCGTGCCAGCAGACAAGGAGTATGGTGGCGCACGCAAACCCCTCAGGTGGTGCAGAGTCAAAGGGAAGATGGAGGGCTGTGACAGATCAAGAAAGCTGACAACAGCGAGTCGGTTTTCGCCATTGAAAACAGATGTACTCTACACCACTGATCAAAGAAAACCATCTATCAGCGAAACGATAAGTGAAACAGACGACCTAGCACTTCATTCGCAAAATCCGTCAATTGGAAGTGGGCCGAATACTTCAACTCCTGTGACACAACCCATGAAGACAGCATATGTGAGCAAATGGAAAGTAGTCTGGTAGCCCATAAGAAGAGGAAATCAAGTGCGAAGTACCTCAGGTGAAACGTCAGAAGACAACACCGGGAGCAAATGGTCTGTATCCAGTTCTCTTCAAAGAAGAGTGGGAATTCCCACAGACTGGGACATATCGACAGTCGCTCCTCTCTTCGAAAAGGATACGTACACACAGTTTGAAAACCAGCCTGGTAGATATAGCTTTGAATGTACTCTGTGGGCTTTATTCTTCGAAGGCTGACTGAGCACAGAGAGAGGCAGATCCGTACAACCAGAACTGGGCTCCCGCCTGCAAAAGGATGCGTTGACCACATTCTCACCGTCCGACAGATTCTGAAACAGCGACACTGTTTCCAGCAACCAACAAGAGGAGTCAGTCTGCACATGAAATCTGCGCTGAACTCTGTGAATTGTCAGGCACACTAGCAGTGTCTATGGAGCAATGGTGTCTCTTATGAATGTTTGGTTCTCCTTAAGGTGCTGTACACCAGCTCCCGCGAATGCGTGAAGGTTTACGGTACGCTCTCACCTGAGTTCACAACATCAGTTGGTGTCAGGCGAGGCTGTCCTCTTTTACATTTCCTTTCCAACGCCGTCATTGATACGATTATGGAAGACTCCATCCCAGAGTTTAAAGCCTGTTGAGTCGAAATGCTCCCATAGCGTTTGCTCACAGCTATCGAGTACTCACACGACATAGCTCTTCAAGGCTCTAGCGCCACTGTGACGCAAACGATGTTGACTAATCTAAATAATTCTGCCTTACGGTTTGGAATGCACCTCACACATGCATAATATAGGATGCTGCTGCAAGACTGGGTGGGCTCGAACCCTAAATTCATGCTTCCGATTAAGTAGTAAATAAATTTATCAACCTGGCGTAGGCATGAGATCAGTCTATCTGTCAAGCATCGAGTACGGTGCGCTCCATATTGTTATATGGGTCATAAACGCGCTAAGGACTGTAAAAAGTCTTCAGTGTTTGATGACCACTGTCTTAGGAGAATTGCCCGGGTCTGGTGGGAACGTTGGGTAAGTAATGTTGCACTATACGTAGGATGGTTTTCTGAGGAAATGACTCAGTCACTATAGACGAACTGATTATACCACATGAATTGATCTGGCTTGATCACGTGTTCTCTATGCCAATAGACGAACTTCCTCGGGAAGCCCCTTTTGCACAACAACTTGGAGAGTAGAATTGTGCCAGGGAAGAACAGACGATGATTTGATAGCCACGTATGAAAGCCATTATCCCCGAACTCAGCTACGCCGATCATTGTCGTCTTCCCGGTTGGGGACTCCGAGTTGGGACTCATCACTGGTAAGCAACACCGTCAGACACTCGTGCGCATGCATCCAAGTTGTTGCCTTCAGTAAATAGCGTGTGCTCTTGATCTCTCTAAAGTGAAATCCACTGCCGCTCCCGGATCCACGCTGCTGCCCTCAATAAGCGGCTGAAAGAAAAACGGCGTTGTGAGCAGGAAGCAGCAGGCCTGTTGGAGTTCAGCGCTTTGCACGTGTGAATATTTTGTCGGGAGAATTGCTGAAATTCATCGCGAGCAGAAATCTCCTGATGAAAGACATGCAACACACTAGTTTTCCCAGGTCTTCCTCTTAAAGTAGCAAACTTTTTGGAAAAAGGTAGCTTTTTTCGTCCATGAACTAGGCAGCTGTCATCGTGGTGTTCAAACCATTAATCACTTATATACTGCTAAGCTCGTATCTAAAATGTAGCTTCTGGTTTTCTAACATTACTAGCTATCATGAAGGAATCCACTAATAAGGTTTCAACATCCAGTTTTTCCCTCCACGGTGCTCATCATGTAAGCGCAACCTGTGAGTTTCTGCTAACCTTTTGCCATAGTTGAACCCAGACTGCATGAAATTCGCTAAATACGCTCATATTCATTGCAGTTTGATTTTCGCGGGAGATTCACCTGAATCTCAGCTGAGCTATGCCTTGAGCTAGAGATTCAGCTGGTATACCAGGCATCCTCGTGTTTTGTCCAGATTGCTGCTCTCACCTCTGAACTATTATGTGACAAAGATGACGGGACTATAAGAGTGGAAAATCTCAAGATAATGTCATGTAAATCTTGTCTCACTGATTCAACCGAGACAAAACATCCTGGAGTTCCCTGAAAGATGGTAGCTGTCCAGCCTTTTGGTCGAACGTGACTGTACTAGTAGTTCTAATTGTTTATGATTATGTGGTTGTTGGAAGTGTGAGGAGATTTTGGGATTCTTTTGGAGATTTGGTCCTTAAAGTGAAGCCAATCTATGCTGAAAAGCCGAGAAGCACTGAGAATCTTCAGCAGTGCGCATCTCTCTCATGAGCGGCGCTGTATCCTGTCTAAGTGCAAGTTAACCACATTGCTGCTCAGCCGCCCGTGGTCGAATGGTTAAGTGTTCAAACTATTAGCCGGGAGGTCGCGGATTCGACACTCTCCGGAGTTTTGTGAGATGCGCATTGCTGAAGAGTCCCAATGAGGATGAAACAGCTGTACACGGTGCTTCTCGGCTTTTCAGCATAGATTGGCTTCACTGACAGGACGAAATCTCCAAAAAACGATTAAAAGTGCTTGAGTAGTGGTTCTGTCATGCGGATGCTGGGTGATGGGGGTCATCAGTCGTCAACTAAAATTTGGAAGCAACCAAAGCTCCACCGTATGAGGGCTTCCCAGCATTAAAAAGTGATCAGAAAAGGTTCATCCCTAAAGGATAATAAAGGCATTAGGTTTTTGTTATCAATAGCATCATCGATCGCCGCTTTTTAACTACCTACCAATTCTTTTTTAGGCAATCGTTTGCCTTTGTTTGGTTGTGCTATTGGTCAGTCAAACGGTTGATTCTGTTCCACCACCTCCTTTGCGTAGTTGCAGTCCAAAGTCGAAACTAATCAACTGCAGACTACGGAAGGTGTGCAAAAACTATTGTCATAAACCAGTCTATGGTTGCAAATATCGTTGTTTAAAAACGGCAAAGAAGGCAGATGTTTCGAACTGTGTGAATCGTTGTCATCATGAACACCTTTTCTGTTTCCGATTACACTGCATACTTTTGTAATCAAATCTGTATGTTAATTTTCGAATGCTACCGTTGTTGTTTCCCGGTGTTCTAGACCTGATTTCCATTCAAAAGACGGTTTTGGAAATTAGAGAGACCGGTTCAAATTCTCTTTGCACAAGAAGTGCCTAGTGCGGAGGGATCGGAAAGCAAGTATCTCCTTGGTTCAAGTGAGGAAATAATTGGTGTGAGAGAACCGACTTTTCCAATTGCCCTCCTTACAGTTTCTATAGAAGTTTAAACTGCGTCGGTCAGATCGAACATTGTGGCAAAAAGGGGATGTGCGTACCCTCTCTGAGCGTCTATGTCCTCCGAAAACACTATTTAGTCATTCAGCACCTCATCCCTCCAGCGGCTTCAGATCACCGTACACTTTTGTTCTGGTTTTCTCATTTAAGTTCAGTGAGTCATCGGAAGGAAGGACTGTGCGCATAAAATTATGAATTTTCTAACGAAATTTCTGAATTCCATTGGTCTTTGATTAGAGGTTCAAATTTCCCAGAGTGCTTTTATTGATTCATGTAAAATGAATCGTTGACCTCGCGCTTACGAAACAGATGTTCTGTTGATTGGGCTTCCTCGCCGTCATGCTTGTACATCTGAACTTCACGACTGATTTTCCGCCAGTGTCTTCTAGGTGACTTTTACAACGGGCTGGATGCTGATATCTTCCTAATGCACAGAGCATTGTGTGTAAGTTGCTACAAAGTAAAACAGTTGGTAGAGCTCGAAGTGCGAAGCCTATGTATACATGGAATGTATCCCTGAACTTCATGCTCTTGTAAGAACCGTAATGCGTCAGCTCTGTTCTTGTTCTGATCCTTCCAAGCTAGCGTTTTCAACAGACCCACCAAGGGTATACAAGGCCAGGAAACTTGTACAATGCATCGTATTTAAAGCGAATGAAACGGTAACATTCTGGAAATTCGGGCGCCTTCTGGACGCGCAAGTGGCTACCGGCATTCAGCTATTGGGACTACAGCTTCGACCAATAGAACCTCGCCTTGAGGCTGGACTAGTAAGCGACCTAATCTCCTGGCCAATCACGTGCGGGTTAGGCTTACTGGTCTTTGCAGCGCCTAATTGCGAGCTGTAATATGGTTTTAGTGCAGGATTTCGCCTAAAACTTCTACTTTCTGAGCATTTACCAAAGTACCAAGTTTTTAGTTAAGCTTATCAATGACAAAGGATGGATCTACACCGTGAAATATAAAGGGAACAATCCAGTTGCGATAAATATAAACTTTAAAATGAGCTGAGCCAAAGGGGCCTAACCCGGCGTAGTTCCTGACTTGTAGGTTTGAGCAGAGTCTAGTCTCAGAAAACTCCAGAAAGTTTACTGTAATTCCACCGGTTTCTCTCATTGACCCTGTCCTCCAAACTTGTCCGCTCTACTCAGCCAACTGAAATCGCTTTTCGTTTGTCATAGCACACCGAGATGTTGCGGTTTTCATTCACCATCGCCTGCTTGGGTCTGATCGGTAAAGGAGTATATGGAACCTTGACAGTATTGTATGCTGTTGAGTGGCGATCGAACTAACAACTGCTTGATGATGCCAGATCCCGTCTCATCTGAGAAAGAACGTATCACTTGCTTGCGATATTGCAACTCAGAAAAAACTAAGACGAATCTGTTGAGTGAGTAGGAACCTATCTGACAATCGAACAGCCCAATAAACGGAAAAAGGTTAAAGGATTATGCACACCACATTTTGGCGTTAGTGCTGCTGGCCCGCAAGCCAAAAGTATAAGTTGTCTTGCATGGCAAGTTCATATACGGTCATCAGTGAGTCGATAAAATAGGGTAAATGATCAGACGTATGTTTAGATTCCTGTGAGAACTTCAAGCCCATTTTCGTACATGTATGAATGGTAAACTGTGCATTTACCTTCTCAAACGGTAACCGTAACCTGCTTGGACAAAAAACGATACACTGATTGCGTCGAAAACCGGCATTTTCAAAATTCTGGAGCGACAGGTGGGAGGCTCACTTAGGCTAGATTGGGGTCTATCTAAGTATGTTTCTTAATACCAAAGCAGTCTAACTGATGCAGGCATGTGTCACTAACAGCTGCTTGTGATCGTTGGTCAGACACTCTGCATGCAATTGTACAGAAATGGAGAGAATTCCCTGCTATTCTGCAGACAAATCAAGTGGTTCTGAGTGTCAGTATTTCAAGGAGTAGACCTAGCTTAATCAGTGGAAGATAGTAACCGCAGACATCAAGACTGGCGCCCAGTGACTCGTGGTATCATTTAAGGATGAGAATATGATGCTTTTACTGGTGGAAGTTAACATGCTTCACTGCAGTTTCCAAACACTCGTAGCGTTTTTCCGTCTCCCTGAATGTGACTCTGTGCTCTAGCCATTTGATTTAAGATGGCGGGACCACACCTTATCATTGCATGTCTCTCCAATCCTACGAAACATTGGCAGTCGTTACGTGTCGATTGCTGGGACCCAATAAAAATGTGGCTCAACACAAGTCGCAGTGTAAAATTTACTTGCGCTGGCTCGAGCGTACCGCAAAATGGGAGTACCGTCAAAGCGAATGCCTCTGTGTCCATATCAATTTTGAACCACCTAACTGCTGTCCAATGTAGCCTGTCCAAAGATACTATAGCCCATCTGACGATGACAGAATACAAACAACGTCATGCAAACCCCTCCTCTTTCAAGTGATTTCGCGCAAACTATTTGAGTGTTCCACGATTATTGGCACGTGGTGCTAGAGTTAATCGAAGTGTCATACAACGTGCGTCATAGCCCACCTAAGAGTTGTCACGCACATGTGGTAGCTAGTTTGAAAAATGGTGTGCGCATCACCTACCTGTAAAAATGAACACCTTTTGTTACCATACCGAGAATGAAGCCCTGGCCAAATAATTACATGTCATCAAAACTCTTCTGTTCATTGTGCATCAAAGACTCTGCGGATTTCCTTTAACTCTATCCAGTTTGCTGGTACTGTGAGGAGAGTTGGTAACTTTCAGTTGAGATTTCGTCCCGTAAGTGCGGTCAATCTACGCTGAAAAGCCGATAAACATTTTACATCTTATTCAGATCCTTATTTGGAATCAGTAGCAGTGCGCATCTCACGAAACTCAAAGTCGAAGTCGACGCCGCGACCTCCTGACTCACGGTACATTCTGTCTAGTTGCTAGTCGACTGCAATGCTGACAGGCCGTTCTTGGCAGAACGGCTAAGAATTCAGACTGTTAGTCGAAAGGTCGCGGGTTTGAGAATCCCTGGAGTTTTGTGAGATACACTTTGCTGACGATTCTCAATATGAATGAAACGGGGGTGCGGCGTTTTTCGGCTTATTTGCTCTTTTTGATAACGAAGGACGGAATCTTCTCTGTTAAGTTGTCGGAAGTCACCCAAACCAGCAAGCATTCTCTGAAAAACTGTGCACAAAAGCATTACTCAGCTTGGCGAACAGAGTTTTACTCAGGGAAGTGAACGAGAACCCCTATATCCTGTGTGAATTCAGTGCCTTTCTTGCCTCTCCGTTCAGCATTCCAGGGGAGGAATCCTGGAAGGTTTTTCATTTTACAAAACCAGCCATTTTTAACTGAGTGCTAATGAAAGGAGGATTCGATTCCCGGGATCTGGGCATTTCTTCTTGAAGTGTCCGTTAGTGAACAGTTCTTCGTCCACATTGACATAGACTATCCAAAACGTGACAGTCAAAAAGGTTTTATTTATCCGTCTGATTATCGTTCTGAAAATGCAAGGACAATGCTGTCTCAAGTGACCCCATTCGTAGCTGGTTTTGTACCACCGGCGAGTTTCCACCTGATCCTTTCCGTCAAAAATCTAAATCCTTGCACCAAACCGTGTTGCAATCCCTCTGATAACCACAATGCTGTGTTACGTCGGAGGCGGAAACGGTTCCCTTTTTATTCCCTTTTAGCTTTGAATTCGCAGTAAGTAGTATATGAGTCTGATGCGTCAATTGTAGGCCCTGAGAGACGACAAAAAGAAGCAATTACCCTGGCAAGTCCAAGTGCAACTGAACCAAAAATATATATTTGTACCCTGATAAACAATGACCTGGATACGTAAACTGCGACCTTAATTTGCGGATATTTTAGGGTCACAGAGGCAACAGAACGGTGAATTGTCCAAAGAGAATGATCAGTTATATGAATAGAGATACAAAATGTTATTTCCATATATTTGGCTGATATGATCCAGTATATTGACAACATTAACTTTGCTAGGTCTGCCATTGGCATAAGTTGAGGGTTGACTTAGGTAAGAAGCAGAGCACAGCGATGAACATTCACCTGAGCGTCACCGAGCGTGAGCAAAATGAGTTTACGATTATTTAGCCCAGAACTAACTCCAACATGCAGGTCACAAATACTGATAGTATTTTCTCCGTGCAGGGGGTTAGAACCTTTTCGTGTTCCTATGGGTCGATCACCCCGTTCCATCATCAGCTACTTTGCATCAAGTGATACACCAAGTGCCCTTGTGAGTAGCAGTGATCCATCCAGTTTAGCATCCACTGGGAACATTATGTTCCTCTTAACGCGAACTCGTTAACTGGGCAGCAATGAACCCAGGATTTTGAGTAATATACACACCTTGCTTCTTCAGATATTATGTGGATGGGTAATGAATGTGCTGGAGATTTGTATTGAGTGGAGCAGGCTACGAAAGCACCATAATGGCTTTCAACGCACTGTAATGGTACATTCAGATGCATACAGGATAACTAGAAGCGGTGAGGAATATTCCCGCCAAAGGCCGTTTTCCCATCCCCGGAGAGCGACGAAGTACAAACGTCCCCCTTCGTGTGTGAATGACGTATCGCTGAAAAATACCAACAAACTTATTAACCGGCTTGACTTGCTACTAGAACTTTCTGATTGGTGATGAGTTTGAAAGGCACCAGGGTATGTATTGCTTATCAATGGATAAGTGCTAGTGGTTAATTGATCGAAATCCAAGCCAAACGATTCCGTGTTACTGAATCCATCTGTGAGTACTATCACAAATGAGATTGGACGAGGCGTTCGTTTCGTTTTTACGCTTGTCCGGCCATAAGCAAACACTTTTTCAGACAAATCGATTACAACTAGACTACCGGCCGTGACCTGGAGATCCTTTCTTACGGTACAATGAACTAAACGGTAGCCATGTATATTTAGTTCAAAGGAGACAATAAAAGGTAACACTAATGGTTAGTTAGCAAAATCTATTTACTTTATGAATAACACATATGTAGGCAATACATAAGATGTATTTACACCAGTCCCCCATTGAAAATCTATACTTATTATTTTAGTTAGACAGCATTGTCCCACTCAGCAAGCTCTCCAAGTCCTCGTACAAATGCACTTGGATTTAACCGAAGATGTCTTAAGATGAATGCTTTCTGGCATCCACATATCAAATTATGTTAGAATGCAACTGTCTACAAGTAGAGACTTACCGTCCCCTCTCATATCCTAGAGTCTGGATATCTGTAGATATAAGTGCAACAAAAATCTCCAATGTCATTTTTTAGTGTGCTGTGAAGACGTCATTTCAGTTGAGTTCTCTAGAACCAAGGAAACCACCTTTTACGCTACTTGAGTAAGCTAACAAGTAACTCCTCGGTTAACACTTCTCACCTGTCTCGCAGCCATCAAACGGGAATGGGGGACATAGGAGTGAGTCCAGTAAACTTTTAAGATTGAAAACTAGCTTGATGCGGCCGTTCAGTTAAGTCAGCAATCTCTTGGAGACAGGAGAACACAAAAGAGCTCGTGAAAAGTTGGTCAATGAATACGGGCTCATCACATGATCACCTGTGCTAGAAGTGCGATCCAGTATTGTGAATTCGTCCTTGAAACGTGTAGTGGCGAGGTGCCTAAGTTGATACCAATAGCCTGTGCGTGATCGATCGATCAAAGGTTTTGTTTGAAGATCTCCACTATTCTGCTATTTGTCACCTTGTTTATTAGCCCACAAACCACCTGGTAAAAACACGGTTGTTCGATTCTACGGAATTCGCCACAGGGGAACAACCAAGATGGGCCAAAATGATCCATGAAGAGAGGCCGTGTTACTGAGCCTGTTGGGTGGTACCGACAAGTGGAAAGGTTGGGTGATATGCCAATGCTTGCAACTTACCACCAAACACATCCACCAAGGCTGACATCATTACTCATCTAGAGTAGCTTTTAACTGCAGAATCCAGGATTCAGGCGGTGCAAGTAAAATTGGAAAGCAAAAAATCGGCTTTGAATATAAAGTTTTACCATTATTTGAGGGAAGTATAAACTCGAGTGTATGAATACTAAGGACAATAGCACGACTAAAAAAGTGAAAGAGCAAGAATACTTATGCTAAGTACACGGGTAATTACCTCAAAAGCAGGAAAGCGAATCGCGCACCGTTGTGTATGGCCCACTGATCCTTTCTCATCATATAAAACGATCCATTTCGATGCGGGTGCTAAACACAAACCATTCGCATGTGAACAGGGAAGCCAGTGGTACCAAACACCAAGATTTTACAGTACAATCACGGATGGGTAGCACTCTCCTCTGTCTACCTTGAATCCCGATGGTGGTTCCAGTGCTTGATGCCTGCATCAACCGCTGTGGGGAAGCCGTGAAACAACTAATGATGTGGCTGGAGTTTGACACATAGGACGGAGAAAAATCGATGGACCAAAGATCTGTATATGTTTTAGATGCAAGCCAGGGTGTAAGAAACCCGCTACACAAGCCGCAGGGGATTAATGATCACAGGTGATTCAGGAGTCAGAATCCAGGGTCAGACAGCTTTCGGGGTAGAAGAACATTGAAGGTTCATCGACGACGGAGATGTGGATCCACATCGATCGAATCACCGTCAGTCAAAAGTAATGTGGACGGTCACCAGCGTTTCACGTTACGAATCACATGTGTGAATTTCGACCGGGTGGTTCTTCGTGGTCACCCTGTAGTGGCCACACACTACTATTTGTTTAAATGCACACACTTGTTTTACCAACGGAGAGGCGTCAGGAATCCGAGTTTGAACAGGCTTTCGCAAAAGTCAATCAAGTTAGACATAGGTTGTACACAGCTAAAGGCTTTCATTATCAGACCTAAATTTGTCGATCCAGGGATTCGGCCTACCGCCCTGATGACAGCGCTAATTTTGAAACAACAAGGACCGGTTTAATTAGGTCATTATGTGGGTGACGAAGGACACGTCTAAGCCGTCGGAGTTGCGAGTGGATACGCTGATTGAGTTGGACGATATTAAACCGTTGAAAGCGAATCCGTTGCTCGATACACCACCCTGATGACACTCCAGAGAATCTTGCACAAATTCCAGTGGTCGACAACCACACTCATGCGAGCGTCAGATACACGCATCGTTCAGGTCCACAGATAGGAATGTGGAGTGATATCTTCAGACTTTAGACAACTGTTTTCATGTGTTACGGTAGGCGCTTCAGTTGCAGAAAAGCTGTGCGAATATTCTTCAAGCGAATTGTGACTGCGTTACTGATTAAACCGTTCGGAAGGATGGTTGTACCGAGATAGTTGAACTCACGAACGCATTCCAGCACCGGTTCGATAATCGTACATGATCGGTCAGAGCTGAGTGTTAACGGGGACAAGACATCGCTTTTTGAGGAGTCCAACGGGAGAAGTAAGCTGGCAGAATCCGTGTTGCGATCGTAGCGATCTACAGCGAAATTAAAATCGTCCGGAGTTCATGATTGACACCGCTTCATGGTGCCCGTTGGCCGCATGGTGCACCATCTGATCCCTTTTAAAAGCCGACAAATGAGGCCGTTGAGATCTTCAGCATTGTTATAGATGCGAATGTTGGTAGCTCAGTTAACATCCGTTCACTGGGCAATCAAATTGCCTAGTGTGAAGGACTGGTTTGTGCAGGATTTATGTGGGAGAAAGTCTGTCTGGTTTGACTTGGTGTGTCAGTGTCTTTCGTTAACAAAGCTAATCATAGTGGAGTGATAACCACATCCAGTAACCTTGCGCCGCGGAATTTTTTGCACAGTCATATTTTTCAACGCGTCTGAAAACGGATGAAAAATAGAGGTGCCACATGCAAACGGAAACACCTGTCTATCCCAGATTCAACAGACAGATCCTGGAGGGTTGCAGGAACAGAGCCGGTTTGACTGTCTGCAAGGATGCAGTCTTTACTAGGAGCTTTGTTGATCTGCAAACACTAGATGAATTCGGTTATTTCTTCTTTTGTCGGAGGGTCCCATTTGTTCTCGTACAATGACGTGAGGCCCAGTGGTGGAGGTGAGCGTATACTGACGCTTGCTGAAAATATTCCGGAGAAGTTTACTCCAGTAAACTTACAATGACTCGGTGTAGGCTGGATCTCCCGCAGAGGTGTCTCTGTCCAGAGATAAGATATCTCCGAAATGACCCATCTTTGATGTTATCTTGAAATATATTTTAATCCTAAACTTTTGGCCAAGGGAGCTCTTTTTAGACGGGAGTTTTGCATTGGTCTCTCCAAAGATGAACGACTGTTTCGTTAGTTGCCGCGTACAGGAGACCCTGTGAGTGTCACGCGGACACCCCCCGTATAGCTCAGTGGGTCGCTGAGGTGCGCAAACCGTCACACCACGGTAAGGTCCACTCTGTTCGTGACGGACTCTACAACAGTGGATTACTAAAATTAAGAACAGAGAAAAGTCATCAAGATGTACTCCGATTACTACCTGAACCTATGTCAAAACGCTATATGACCGCAGCCGATCGTCCTAGCACCTCGTGACAGGATTCTATCAAGAGGTGATCCCATGCCTTTGTTGGGCTCGTTTTTTGTATTCTTCTCCGTATAAGTCACTATCTTCGAATGGTGCGCGACTGACCTGACCGTATTCAGCATCCAATGACCCAAAACCATCAAGTTTGTGTGAGCTCAGGCATTATGGAAACCACAGGTAATTCTGTAATTTTTCTCGCGGAATGCTTTTGAGAATTGGATGCATGTGGCTGTGGGATTTGAGGAGTTCGCATTCACATCACCCTCGTTTGGAAAGTACTCTCGCTCGCCTGGCGCCATTGTTCTGCTGCGTCCACACCAGAGGGGGGAAGCACCGGACTCGAGCTTCGCCCTTATTAGTGCTCATCAACTGTGGATATCCTTGAACCCCGTACATCTGAGATGTGGGGGCGAGGGCGCTGCCACTGCTCCGAAAGTGCGTGCTGGACTCACCTAAGATGTCACTTCCGAACAGCCAAACGTGAATTCACAAATCCCGCAACCAAAAAATTGTCCAACTGGTTTCAAGCGTCCATGGTGCCATCTGACAAGCAGGTCGGTCAGCTGACACATCCAGGACAATTACTCCGTCATCGTTTGAGGGGTCGGGCAAACCAGTCATTTTTCTCATGAACACCATCGTCTTCTCAAACGTAGTGATTCAGGGGCGTCCACTATGCTAGGACGGTGTGGTGGTAATACGCCGGCCTCTGAGGATTATCTCCACCTTTACGCTTATTTGTAACGTAGTTCTCTTAAACCGGAAACTTATCTAGATGCTACTAGAGGACAAAACTACTGAACTCTCGATTGTTGACCAGATTCGTCCGGTTTTTGAATCGGTCTATACTCGTCCCTATCGTCATAGTTATTTGGCGTTTTTGTGAAGGCAGATGTACGGGTCAAGGTGTGTGCTAACACTGCAAGACGCAAACTACCCTACTTTGTTGATATCAGCAGAATTTGACATGCGTACATTGACAACCTGCTGTAAAAACAACCAGTGTGGCTTTGTTTGAATGCAACAGTAGCTTTACTACCAGTGTTCTTCCAAAACTTGTCCCAGAGTTGCACAAGTTGCGTATGTATAAGGCTTAAACAAGCCCTGACGTCCCTGATCACACATACGGACACAAAAAATACACCGATGGAAAGACTATCAGAGCAACAACAAACTCAGAACATCATAAACGAGAGATTCACTTGAGTCTCCCGTGAAAACCAAATTGATTTGCAAATGAGTGTATTTGTCGCAATCAGTCCAATTTGGGTTCAAGTAGAACATAAGGTTGACGGAAACTCGGGGACTGCGCCTAGCTGATGAGTCCCAAGAAGGGCGAAACCGGTCGGGTCGAAGAGTTTTCAGCAACCTTGTGAGTAGTTTCCTTCATGAAACTCATTTTCACTTTACACAGAATAGAGCGGCCTAGGGCGTACCGTTAAACGTCGAAACCGGCTGCTAGTATTAGTAATTCAATATACAAAGACCGGTGTTGCGAACGCTGGGCCGACTAGTTTGGACAACAGTTTAATTGACCATCTGTCTCTGTACACTTGTCTTTTATTCAATCCGCTCAACTCGAGTCGCGAACCGAGTTTACCCCTTCCTTCAGTTTCCGAAGCATCAATATGCCTTTCTGTCTTAAAGCGTTATCGGGCCGCAGAACCGGACAGGCTCCCACAAACACATTTTAACGACGGCTGAGAGCGTACTTGGCCAGAATGCTAGGGAACAAGAATGCATACCAAAAATCCGGGCTCAACTGCTCACTGCCCCCTTATTTAAAAAGGTGCTTGAAGCGACTGTCCCACTTGCGGAGAAATAAGCCTTACTCTCGGTGTAACACAGCTAACTAGCTTCAACAACCGTGGCAACTGTTAGACTCCAAAGGGGCCTTCAACTCCAGGGATGGGTTGGCTCTTCTATAGATACTTCACAAACGAGAAATACCTTCAAAGATTGTGAATTTCCTTCGCGCCATGTATTCCCACATCCCTAGGCGGGTAAGGGTCTAAAATGAGCCATCCATAATTTTCATTATAATACACGTTATTTGATTACATGTTTGTGGTATTCTCACTCTCATGTTCAATTATTATTAGTTAAGTTAGCCGGTAAGGCTGAATTTGGTGTCCAAATACCTCGCTGAGTCGTGGTCGGACATTACCTACCAAAGAAGCACCACGATTTCGGAAGTGAAACGGAACGTCTTGAAGCATATTTGAGCTAAAGTTTCCCTATCCCTCTTTTAGAGTTTGATGATAGTTCTTAGGAACGGGAAGAAATGGCCCCTACCCGCGGAGAACAGATCGAGGAGAGCCACCGGAGCGTTACCATCTGTTTCCCGAAAGATCTGGAACGTTCTTCATAATATCTATACAAGTCAACAATGCAATAGTGAGTGCAAAAGATTCACGATACCAACTAGACGATAGACTCAATATTATGTAATATGGGTTGGTAACGTGAATAATGTAAGTGGGCATAAGTCGAGGCGATGGGAAACTGACCAGATATTTAGTGCCGTCTAACAAACACCATGCTGCCACCACCATCTACAGAAAATCGGCACCCGCAAGTGTTACGCTACCTTTTTTCTTGCGCCCACGCATAATAGACATTAACCAAGAGACCGTGCTCGGAGCATGCAAAACTAATGATCCAAAAATTTTGACCGAGTTGACCATCAGAAACTATCCAAGATGGTCTTTTGCAGAATGGTGTTTCTTAGATCCGAGGTTTATTGTATGCCCAAAAGCTTGAACCAATTGCACCTTTATGATCGCCTTCACTACAGAGCACGTGGCAACGTCTAAAGCCCCCCTGAAATATAATGAACTGATTTTATTCGAACCAAGTCAAACAATTGTGAAGTAGGTTCTCAACCAAGATCTGTTTCGTGGTTGGCGATGTCGCCTAGAGGAGGGGCCAGCTGAAGACCCCGCCGAATCGGACGTCGATCATCTTGCCCCGCATCCCACCTACGGTGGCCAACGTCAACAGCAACAGTGCCTTGCCATTTGCGCAGAACTCGCACGAGAGTGCAGTACATGATACTCACCCATCGACAGTAAGCAGCCGAGGTAAAGGGAGTAAGTAAACGCTTGCGATACGTGCTCTCAATTGGTCATCAGATCTATTTCTCAAAGTTTGCTGTCTGGTGCAAAGAATGAAGAGTAACGAACTATTCTAACTATGGTTCGAGCGAATATGGAGTACCAGATGAACCAGACTGGCAGGTATACCGAAAATACCCAGTCGTACGCTACGAAGATCGGCACAGCCATCTGGGACATGTGTTGTGTATGCCTAACCATCGATTGCCGAAGAGAGTGCTGTTTTCCATGCCCAGTTCAGAGTGGCATAAGCAGAGAGGTGGCCAACCTTTGGCCTGGAAGAGGGGTATGAAAGAGATTACGAAACGCTTGGGTGCTGTCGGTGCTACTCGCCTTCCAGAATGGGGACCGCGTGATCCCCACTGCGCCTGGTTGGAGACACTACAAGATATGGCTGCCAACCGATGTCAGTGGCGATCTTGTTGTCAGTTTCTATCCAGATTGCCTGAATGAGTGTTTGGAGGAGTAGGCACCTCGCATTGATTGTAGTAAGCTAGCACCAAGTCCCTTCCCCATCCACCTTTATTCTTTTCTTTACAATAAGGCTTTCAAATAAATCATGGCTGTACGGCAGTGAAGCATCGGTGTTGAACACTGATGTCATGCTGTCGATGATGACGATGACAGCCATTTGGGCTAGCACATCCGAATCGCAAAGCCTGTTGACAAATGTTCATAGCACCGCATTAATAAACTACCTTAAGTAATGCATGCACTGCTGTGATTATCCTAATTGTTAGCGTGCTCTGACCCGACCTAAAGCTGCCACCTTGACGTGGTGGTCGGGCTTGAGTGCTGCAATGATCCCGCGGGCTACACTGGCTGGAACGTCGTTCCACAAGGTGCAACCATGCCAGGAAGGCCAAAGGGGAGCAGTCAGACCAAGAGCAGCGAGACCCCGTACTACGAGTAATCGTGCTACGAGGCGGTCTGGGGGTAAAGTCGTACTGTCCTCTGCGACAGGAGTGTGAAGGCAGTAAGGTGTTTCCCCAGGCGACCAGCATGTCCATATTTATGGAAGCAGCGATGCTGCCTTCCCCCGAGGAAGGACGGGTTAGAAAAGGTCGGCCCTAAAAACCGCACACTCCGATCGCCCAACGGTTGACCGTGACCGCCGGCGCATTATCCACTACGGTCGAAATACTTTTAAAACCAAAGAGTCCGGTGCTGCTCAAAAGGCACCTGCTGTGCGCAGCCGCATCAGGAATGAGACAGTAATGCCTTATTCCCTGCGCCCTCGGGTTAGGCCAACCCCCTGCAGCCGAGCAGGTCAGACTATTGAGTCATCGGCTCCGGGCAGGGTCCCCAAAGAAAACCCTACTGTCCACTGCCTCGTGGGTCAGACTTTTAAGTCAGAGGCTAGGGGCAGGGTCCCTGAACAAAACCCTAGATCCCCCCACTGCCTTGTGGGTCAGACTTTTGAGTCAAAGGCTCAAGGTGGGGTACCTCAACCAAACCCCCTTCCTCGGCCTGGGCAACCGGGAAGTATCATTTGCCCGCGCAGTTCTGTGTCCACCGATGTCCCTCCCCAACCCCTTCCCACCACACAAGCAAATGTCACTGGGTCACTTGACTGTCAGTTATCTGACCGAAAGGCCCTATGCCCCTTGCTGCCTATTAACAGTAAACAAAATAACACCCTTCTAAATCCACGAGATCCTTTCTATATAGGAGCTTTTAACGTCCGTACTCTATGTCAAATTGGCAAACAGGCAGAGCTTGCTGAAACTTTATACTCCCTTAAAATTGATGTATGCTGTGTCTCCGAAACACGCATACAAGACCCAAGCGTGGTTATGCATCTCAGAACGCCAAGGATGAACTCAGCTCTTTCACATTTCTCCCTCCGTGTGTCCGGTGACCCAGAAGCGATGACTCGTGGACTATATGGCGTGGGAGTTGCACTCAGCCCCAGAGCTGAACGCGCTTTGCTGGATTGGATCCCAGTGAACAGTCGGCTTTGCGCCGTCCGGTTATCCAGTTCAATCAAGCTCAATGCCTCTCGGCATAAAAAGCGCTGCCTGTTTGTAGTGTCGGCTTATGCCCCAACGGAGTGCAGTTCTGATGTTGAGAAGGATACCTTTTATCGAGAACTATCCGGGCTCATTCGGCAGGCAAAAAGCACTGATATTGTGATCCTTGCAGGCGATCTGAATGCTCAAGTGGGTCGTCTGAGCTCCTTGGAATCACATTTGGGCGGTCGATTTGGAGTCGATGCTCGCCGCACAGACAACGGAGATCGACTCCTTCAGTTGTGTGCTGACCATGAACTGTTTCTGGCAAGTACGAACTTTCAACATAAGCGTTCGCATCGCGTGACCTGGCGGCCACCAACTGCAAATCAACCGTGGACCCAGTTGGACCACGTGGCCATCAGCTACCGGTGGAGAGCCACAATTCAAGACTGCCGTTCCTTTTGGGGCACTCCACTTGATTCCGATCACGCCATGGTGCGTGCACGCCTGACAGTTCGCTTCCCTTCAGGCCCTCGCAAACTAGAAAGAAGCATGCCAATCCAGTATCTTCGAAGATCGACCATAGCTCAACAGTACCGATCTGAGCTAGCCCAACAACTCTCTACATGCACTGGCAGTGCGAGTGTAGATGAAGCATGGCAAAATGTGAAAGAAGCCATGTTAGCGGCGTTCAGTGCTGTCTGTCCAACCTCCCCGATTCGACCACAAAACCACTGGATATCGGCGAGGTCGCTATCCATGATTGATGCCCGGAAATCCATACCAGCAGGCAACGCGTACGACGGCGCACGCAAATCCCTTAAACGCCAAATAGTGAAGAGCCTAAGGAAAGACCGAGAGCTCTGGTGGAAATCGAAAGCTCGAGAGATGGAGAAGGCTTTTGCTACGGGAAACAGCCGTGCCCTATATCAACTGATACGATCGACTGGTCCCAGGAAAACAACGGTCAGCGAAACGATAAGTGAAAAAGACGGCTCATTAATTCACTCCCAAAAACGTCGACTGGAAAGATGGGCCGAACACTTCGAAGAGCAGTTCAGCTGGCCTCCTGCAACACAGCCTGTGGAGATAATGCATACGGGCCAGTGGAATGTAAACCTTGATCGTCCTTCGGAAGAAGAAATAAAGTACGAACTATCCGTACTAAAACGTGAGAAGGCACCAGGACCGGACGGTCTCTATCCAGCCCTCTTCAAAGAAGGCGGAGAATCCCTGGTGACCCATCTGACAAAGCTTGCTGGTGCTATATGGAACGAAGAGAAGGTGCCTGCAGAATGGGGCATGTCGACAGTTATCCCTATTTTCAAAAAGGGTACGCGGACGCTGTGCGAAAACCACCGTGGCATCAGCCTGTTAGCTGTGGCATCGAAGGTACTCTCTGGTCTTATCCTTCGAAGGTTAACTGAACACAGGGAGAGACAAATCCGTGAAAACCAAGCTGGGTTCCGTCCTGCAAGAGGATGCATCGATCATATCTTCACCCTCCGACAGATTCTTGAACAGCGACACTGCTTCCAGCAACCAACAATGGTTGTGTTTCTCGATCTGAAGGCTGCCTTTGACTCTGTAGACCGCCAGGCACTATGGCAGTGTCTGTGGAGCAAAGGTGTCCCCCTTAAATTCTTGACCCTTCTTAAGGCGCTGTACGCCAACTCCCGCGGCCGTGTGAAGGTCTACGGGAAGCTCTCTTCTGAGTTCACCACATCAAGTGGTGTCAGACAGGGCTGTCCTCTTTCACCTTTCCTCTTCAATTTCGTCATTGATACGATCATGGAAGACTCATTATCAGCCTCTACTGCCTGTGGGGTCGAAGCGCTCCCGGGGCGTCCGCTTACAGATATCGAGTATGCAGACGACATAGCTCTTCTTGGATCTGACGCCGTGGTAATGCAAAGAATATTAAATAATCTAACTAATTCCGCCTCACGGTTCGGCATGCGCTTCACACCTGCAAAGTGTAAAGTGCTAGTGCAAGACTGGGTGGGCCCGAACCCTAGCCTAGTGCTTGCGGGTGAACCGATTGAGGTAGTAGACAAATTTGTCTACCTGGGCAGCTGTATTAGTCCCGGTGGTCTCGCGAAAGATGATATTTCCATCCGAATTGGGAAGGCCCGAGCAGCTTTTGTGAACCTGCGTCACCTGTGGCGTAGGCGTGACATCAGCTTATCCGTCAAGGGTCGAGTTTATAATGCTGCTGTGCGCTCCGTATTACTATACGGATCAGAAACCTGGCCGCTGCGCGCCGAGGACGTCAAACGACTTTCAGTGTTTGACCACCGATGTCTCCGGAGCATTGCCCGAATCTGGTGGGAACACCGGATCAGCAATGCTGAAGTACGTCGAATGGTATTCGGGAGGAATAACTCACCCTCGATAGATGAACTGATCACACTGCATAGGTTGCGCTGGCTTGGCCACGTGCTGCGCATGCCAGTCGACCGACTTCCTCGAAGGGTTCTTTTCGCACAACCACGTGAAGGGTGGAAACGAGCCAGAGGCGGTCAAACAATGACTTGGCAGCGAAGTGTAAAAGCCACTACCAGCAAACTCAGCTGCGCTGGTCACTGCCGTCTTCCTGGATGGGGACCCCGAGACGGGCCACATCAATGGTTAGAGACATTGTCAGACATGGCCCAATCGCGCCCTCAATGGCGCTCATGCATCCAAGCTATTGCCTTCAATGCATAGCCCCCTTCCCAATTCCCCGACGTAACAGCCCATTGACAGTGGTGCATTTACGCAGCTCGCGCCTCCAATGCGCAGCTACCTACCTCACCTCCCCAAATCATCGGCGGACGAAACTGTGGCAGCTACAACCACTGTACGACAAGTACACGGTTTCCTACAGCTGATGATGATGAGGGTGCTCTGACTCGTGAGGGGAACCCGGACGCCAACCAAGCATTTAAGACGAATACCCATGGAAGTCCAAGGAAAAATACCCTTCACTTGGGGACCGTTGGCCATTCCCATAAGTGTCTCTTGTTCGTTGTGTAGCAACTATTTCGTTGCGACATGGCATGGTCACTTATTGTCTATTTCACAAACGTACTTGACTAGACCACCATACTCAGTCACCAAGAATTGGGAACGATTCATACGACCGTCATTAATTACGGTATGATCCCAGGGTACCGGTGACAAGGACAGTCAGCTCACAAACAGTGCATCGGAGTGCGGTGATTCCAGCTGCTACATCCTCGTTCACCTAAGCTAGAGAATAGTCAGTCACGTAGGCAAACATTTTTTATAGAGATCCCCGAAAAATGTGTTGATGACAAACAGTATTAGGAAGGATTCGTTCCCGAAGTAAATCTAGTCCTTGGAGGGCTGACTGATCGCCCCTTGAAAAATCGACAAAACGAAAGGCTTCTAGCAGAACATGCCAATCTCATTGGGAAACATAACAATCGACACTGAAAAGGCAACGGTTGTGGTAGCGGTCAGTATAGGAAAAACACTAAATGAACGTATTACATACAAGAAGTCAAGGCACATTTAGGAAGCCCATCGATGCATGCGAATTCAAATGGGAAACCATGAAAGGCAGCGATGGCAGCAATTAGTGCGTGGTCAGTGAGCGACTGACTTGACACAAAAATTGCGGATAGCATGTGGAATGACTCCACAAAAATATATGTGTAGGTATATGTACAGATATAAACTGGCAAGAGCCAGAAACTATTCATAGAGCTTTTAAACAGCCTTTCAGACTCACTGGGAACCACCCGCATACGGGTTGATTTGAGCAGCTCCGTAGGGAGAGATAGTTTGAATACGGTAAAACAACTGAGCAATGAAAAAGCCCATAGTGAGCTTTGAAACAGGGGCTTCCCTACAAGCGACTGGTAGAACACGTCATACCTGAATGCGGGAGAAAATCAAACTGAGAATAAAAGAACATAGAGTCTTGAGTCGAAGACGAAACGCGTGTGGCTCAGTTGGAGTTCGTGTCCTTTTCTAAGGCGAATCAGTCGTAATAGCAGTGGTAGAAAATCACAAAGTATTAAAATTGTGAAGTGTTGTGTAAAAAATAGCAATAGACAAAGGTGGAAGACAAGGGAAGTCAGGTGGGGGGAGTGGTGGGTCGAGGGGATGGGAGCACAACCAAGATCTACTTGCGTGGAAGCAGTGGCCAACCAACAAGTGAGCTACTCAGCATAGGTGTAATGTTGTCTGGTATGCCAAGCGCATGCATACTTGCATGTAAACGGTTTATCACAAACTTCACATTTGAATCGTCTCCCGGTGTGTGAGTTCATGTGTCGTTTAACTTGGTAAGCCGAGAAAAACTCTTTTGAACATATGTCACATTTGAAAAACCGCTGGCCAGTGTGCACATAGAAGTGGCGGGTCAGATTACCGAGCCATTTAAACGGTTTGTGGCAAGTTGGGCAAAAGTATACCAGTTGACCGTCCACGACGTCTGACGGGACGTCACCTTTCTTCCAAACATCCTTGCGTCTTAAGCAGATGTGATGGTGTAAGCTGTACTCGTTTCGGTAGTACTTTCCGCAAGCATCACAACGTAACATTTTGCGCGGATATTTTTCATCTCCCGGTTCACAGTCATCTGTGTATGAGCCAGTTGATGAGGAGAACCCAGTGTGGAGGAATCCGCTGGAACGTAGTTTTGAAGAGGGTGGGAAATAATGGGGGAAACCGGACTTTGAGAGTAGCCTATTTGTCCAACGGACAGAAACGCCCAGAGGTCGTTGCTGAACCGGTTCAATGCGCACTCCATTGACTGGAGTACGCGGTGACAAACGAAACGAATCTGACAAACTTGGACGGATGGATCGTGGATCGTTCGTCGACTTCGCTGGTGACAACTGCGGGGCGCGAACTACGCACAAGTTTTCTGGCATTCGTTTTGTGATTGGGCTTGTACGGATGAGTCGATGTGTTTCTGTGGGTAGATTAGCAGGGGTTGTCGATTTGTTCGGGACCGGAACAGGTTGCAACTCGTTCTCAGTCGCTTCGCCATGACCAACCCAAACAGCCTCACCGTAACAGCCCGAGTCATTATGTGTCGCATCATCGGAGCTCGGCGTCAAATCATTTTCGGAGGTCACAGAAGGCGCGGGAGGAATAACTGGATTCGCTTTCGTGACATCTGAATCACTGTTATTCGGCCAGTTGTAGAGAAGTTCGCTGTCCTCATCACCAACACCATCTTCATCGAAGCTAGAAAGATATGAGGCGGAAAGTACGATAAAAATGGACTATCAGCCTGACTACTTTGGGTGGCATGCACCAGATGCAACAACGAAGGTCACAACATGCACGATAAATTCAAGCTTAACTCAGTACACACGAAACCAATAGAAATTCAGCAAACGAGTACCAAACGAGAGTGCTGGTAAGAGCTGTCGAATGGATGAATAGCTAAACAAAACGGTTATAAAAATGAGCATTCCCATGTAGGCTTGTAAAAATAACTGTCAACAGCAGTCATTACCGATAGCCCATCAAAAACAGAACCATCTATTGTGGAGATAAAAGTAAGTAACGTAATTCACATAGGCAATGGATTCAGAGCGTAACACAAGCCGACGAATAAAATGCGCGATAACAACATGTTCGCTGCACTCACCTACACACCTCTTAACAGCGAGTATAGGATTTGATTGGTTCACCGCGGACAAATTGACACATACTATACGGCAGCAAGGGTGGTAACAAGCGGGAAGTTTTGGATGGTGTATTTCCAGGTATTTATTTAGCCATAATTCTCCAGAGATGGATGTGTTCACGCAAGACCGTGTCAATACGTCTGTATGCGTCAAAGATGTGTTCGT
This sequence comes from Clonorchis sinensis, assembly GCA_003604175.2. Classification (NCBI taxonomy): domain Eukaryota; kingdom Metazoa; phylum Platyhelminthes; class Trematoda; order Opisthorchiida; family Opisthorchiidae; genus Clonorchis; species Clonorchis sinensis. The sequence continues at coordinate 161,966,906 of CM030370.1, forward strand.
GAGGCAATCTAGAAAAGCAGTAATAACCCCTCGAGATTAAAGACAAACTGTGGCCACAATGGAAACTGCAAGAAATGGCGACTGATCGATATCAGTTTCTCTCCAGATTGTGAGTGAGCGCTTGAAGGTGTAGGCACCTCAGAATGCTTGACATAGGTCAGTACTAGATTCCTCCTCACCCACTCTTTTTCTCTTCTTTTCACTCTAAGGCTTTAAAGATAATCAGATGAACTTTACGACCGTACGGCAGTGAAGCATCAATGTCAACAGCGATGTTGCCATCTCTGATGTGGTGATGATGAGGTTCGATGATGATGGATGATGATGACTGATGATGAGATAAATGTCATAACGACTGGGATCCCTTTGGCAAACCCATCTTCTTTCTGACGTTAAGAGTACCATTGGCGAGTGACCCACAGATCAGAACGGCATGATTGTCACGAGGTTGGTAAACTCTGAAGCAGTCGGGTGGATGAATCAGCTGACTAAGTGTGTGTCATAGGGGATGACACGCAGTTCAGTGCAAACTAATTTGGAAAGAAGGAAATAGACTTTCAGAGGGATGCGGGAAACTGAAGACGTCAAGACCAGCTGTCTCATCACCCAAATACTTTCTCATTTTTGTGTTGCGGTTTGCAAAATCAATTTCCTGTGGTTATAAAATAATGAGATGAGGTATCTAATGGGTTCCCAGCTTAATTTACACGATGTGGAAATGGGATTGTTTCAATATCGTTTCCTTCATTCATCATCATCATCAGTGGCAGCAATACATCGATAATACATGCCAGTGTCCAGTGTATAGATCACACACTCTAAGAGGTTGTGTGCGATGTCTTTCAGACTAATCAGAATGCTTCTTGGTCAGTGGGATAAACGACTTACAAACCAGGTCCATGCAGTGACAATTGCATTCCAACCAAATGTTTGGGATCAACATGCGACAGGATAATTTGCCGGATGGGGTGCCCGGCACTTTGCAGAAAAAAGACCGCACATGGCAAGTTCAGATCCCTGCATCCACAAAAGCATGCAGTGATTGAAGGAACAGAAAAGCTTGCAAGACAACGACTGAACCACAGACACATAACTGGAAATGCACATGGAGAAAAAGACACCTACTTGAGCCGATCAGTTTCTTCTAGGGCGACAGATAAGGATACAGGACCGTCGTCACTTTCTTAATATATGAATGGACAACCACCGGGTGAAACCAGTGAAAACCCCGATGATGTATTGATATCGCTGATACACTTAAAGTAAGAACAGATGGACAACCACAAGAAAAAAGAATTGTTAAATGTATACTGCAGGTCCCATGCGAAAACAGGTTAGCTTATAGAACAGCTTCGGTGTATTAGGTACCAGAATATGAACACAACGTTATTCAACCGACGCAAATTTCATGGAACCCATCGTAGGGACATTACTATAGTGATGCGATTGCTAATCTGCGAATGGTCGCCAAGCATGATGTAGGAATTCTACTCAAAACTTCTATTGTATCACAAGCACACTGAACCAGGAAACCTATCGGTATGAATTAACCGAAGCCGTTCATTCTCACTCTTCTGATCAACACCGAACGATATCCTGTTGACGGCTAGGAAGCGCTCAGGTATGCGCAAATCAAGCAACAAGAAAATTAATCGTCACCATTCAGCTGTAGCACCTTTTTGGTGCCTAGCTGCCATGCAAACGGAAGGGGGCACGAATGCTGGGATACTGCCAGGCTGCCAAAACCTAGACAGTTGATGCCGGAAAATAAGAAAAATCATTCAGCTGTAACCCCCTCCCGGTGCCTAGCTGCCATGCCACCCGAAGGAAGCACGAGGGCTGGGATACTGCCAGGTTGCCCAAGACTAGACAGGGGAAGTCGAGAGGCAGAGGTAGGGTTCGAACCACGGACCTTTCGGTCAGTAAATTCGCACTCTACCCACTTGAGCCATTTCGCCCCGAGGTTGGGTTTGAACCACAGACCTTCCGGTTCGTGAGCTGGTGCCTTAACCATTGACCCGAAATATTGTTGGAGTAAAAGTACGTTACGTATTATAGAAAACGTGAAGCTGCAGCGTGGGATAAGCCTCAGTTCAGATGACCACCCTTCGCCTTAAAAAAAAACAGAAACTCACGATACCACACTGTTACTAAGAAAAAACTAATAATGGTAAACAATTGCTAACACATGACTTGAAGGAAGAAATGCTAAAAGAGATGTAGAAGACAGACATAATAATAATAATAACGTTCAGCTGTAGCACCCTTTCGGTGCCTAGCTGCCATGCCACCCGAAGGAAGCACGAGGGCTGGGATACTGCCAGGTTGCCCAAGACTAGACAGGGGAAGTCGAGAGGCAGAGGTAGGGTTCGAACCACGGACCTTTCGGTCAGTAAATTCGCACTCTACCCACTTGAGCCATTTCGCCCCGAGGTTGGGTTTGAACCACAGACCTTCCGGTTCGTGAGCTGGTGCCTTAACCATTGACCCGAAATATTGTTGGAGTAAAAGTACGTTACGTATTATAGAAAACGTGAAGCTGCAGCGTGGGATAAGCCTCAGTTCAGATGACCACCCTTCGCCTTAAAAAAAAACAGAAACTCACGATACCACACTGTTACTAAGAAAAAACTAATAATGGTAAACAATTGCTAACACATGACTTGAAGGAAGAAATGCTAAAAGAGATGTAGAAGACAGACATAATAATAATAATAATAATAATAATAATAATAATAATAATAATAATAACGTTCAGCTGTAGCACCCTTTCGGTGCCTAGCTGCCATGCCACCCGAAGGAAGCACGAGGGCTGGGATACTGCCAGGTTGCCCAAGCCTAGACAGGGGAGGTCGAGAGGCAGAGGCAGGGTTCGAACCACGGACCTTCCGGTCAGTACGCTCGCGCTCTAACCGCTGAGCTATCTCGCCCGAAGACAGACAGCGAAAGTTCCACAGTTTTGTCCTGGGAAAGAATAGTGAGACGGGAATTTCAGTCCGACTATGAAGAATAGCCACCTGAAAATGGTAGCTAGTTTCGCACGGGTGGGGAACGATCATGGTGTGTTAGAGACTGCAGCCTGTCGGTCAGTGATGGGGAGGACAGTCTGCCTCCCCATCCAATTCAACTGGTCAAGGTGAACTAGGAACACGAAAAATATTCAAGCACTAGGTAAGTCTAGGCTTTGAAACCTGGTGGATAAAGGTTAAAAATGTTAAACAGAAACGAAAACTAATTTTGGATACACTGGGGGGGGGGTAAGAATTTTATTTGCTCCGACCAAGACAGATTACTGAAGGTAGAATCAGGATGGGCACACTAAGGCATAAAAATTTGGAGTTGAATGACCAGGAAGTCAAGATAGAAGAGAAATATGAATGCCGATAGTTCGTGAAGGCTTGAAGTTTATTCTGTTTGCTTATCTCTCCGAAACTATGACTACAAATCACTGTTGAGGTTGACGTCGAAGCCTGCTTTTCACATAAATTGTGGTTGAAAGACAGTGGAGCATCAACGTCGAAAACGGACGTTGTGCTGTTGATGATAAGGATGAAGCTTTCTCCATCCAAAGCGAAACACAGGAGTGCTGGAAAAAGTCTCTTGTTCCGGCGAACCTTTTCTCTAGGAGAATCGGAGGGATATTTTTTGGATTTGGAGGCTTGCAGGGGTCCGTAGAACCTGGCGAACTTTTCGAACAGTGAATCTGGTTTACGAAGTACCGATAAGGTACTTCGGGAAGCAAGAAATAGTTGCGTCAATATTGCAGCTTCCTCCTCCGAGAAAGATGCGATCATACCAATGTGGGATGACGTAGGAGGAAAGAGAGAAATAACGACCAGGACTCCAGAATGAGGGGCTTCCTTATGATGTGGAAGCTATTATTCGTTTTACGAGTTTTAGTTTTTTGCGGTAAAGAAAAGAGAACGCAGAACAAGCAAGGGTGCTGCCGCCAATCTTTTAATAATCCACTCTTTTTCTTCGCCCCTCTGGAGAACTAGGGAGAAAGTTTAACAGATTTGGAACAGCAAAGGATAAAAAAATATGACATCCATAAAAACCCAAGTCAGGTCATCTAACATAGCTTTCGAGATCATGGCATCCCACTCGTAGGCAGAACATAGTCATACATGTCACTCCGAATTCCTGACGAATTATTCCAGAATCTCTTTCACAACCTGGAAACCGACAGAAGAGGACTCGTAGGGTCGGAAAACAATACAACATAATGATTGGAAAAACGGAGGGGAACAGAGTAAATAACAGCGCACTAGGAATTTGAGAAAATGGTCAAGTTTATACACACACTCATGTCTCCATTAAAGATATGAACGGGAATTCGATAAGCTGCGATGTACTTGGGGTAAAAAACCTCTTCGATGTCCACAACTGATGAAGGATGAGGCCAATCTTTGATGTGAAAATGGGAAGCATCAAGGATAAATGAAATCGGATGATTTTGAAGTCAAGTCAAAAAGGCCCGCATGTTCGAAACACAGTAGCAATGTTTGGTATTTGGGAGAACGACCGAAGGAAAACGGTCACACAACCGCATGAGAAGAATCCGTGGACACAAAGGCTGATCATGAAACGAAACCGGACAAAGATGGAGCATGGAACTGAGGGTGGGAGAAGACCTGAGTTTCAGTCAGAAGGAGGATGTCTGAAGTACGAGTTAAAATCGCGCATGACATCCTAAATATTCGCAAACTATGAGTTGAACGGACCAGATGACTTCTGAGAGCGCGAAGGAGGGACACCGTTCCGTGAAGATAGAAACCGGCAGCCGAACATAGCAAACCCAAGGTGATCAGCCATATCAGACTCGCAAGGGGAAGACCGAGAGCCTGGCATGACAGAATACAAAATTATGGCTGACACCTCTCCATAAGGAACCGAAATTGCAGAAGCAAAACCAGGGTTGAGAAAGTGTAACACTCAAATTTCAGGCGAAGAAATACTGCATCTACGGGAACCGTGCTATCAATGTTTCAATCCTGACACGTACGTCATCATATAATAAACACTGAAATGAAGACATAAAATATAAATATAAATAAAATATGTAATATATAAATACATATGATATATAGAAATATAAAATATAAATGTAGAATATATAATGAAGATATAAAAATAACCAAAAACGGCCGTCAGCAGAGCAAGCATCCAAAATGTGAGATTGACAAGAAAAAACGGTTCAAATACTAATTGTATGAAACGTACTCATCTGCAAAGCGACAGTCGGAGACATCAGCAAAAATAGCTGTCTTCAGCCGCGCCCGCTTTGACTTATCGAATGTCAGAATAAGATATCCTTCTTGTCCCGACTCTTCTGAGGTAGTTGCAGAAGGTGGACACGAGGAGGAACTGCAGTCCGCAGGCTCAGAAACGTGGGTAAACAGCGGTCCAGTATCACGCAAACCCATCTTCATATTCAGCTAGATGGAGAACGATGGGAGGAAAGGGTAAGCCAAGGATTTGCCGGACAAAGAGCATCATCTGGTACGAACAGTAATACGAGTGAAACGGCTTAATTACTCAATGACAGCACCAAGCTACTTGTGCCCGACTCAAATCTTTCCATTGTGGAACCAAAACCGAGGTTTGGGTTTTGCTGACTGACCCATTTGAAAATGTCAACCTAATTCAAACACTTCAGATCCTTTACAGCGCCACAGTCAACAGTGCGAACGCCGATATCAGTGTTCCAAACACGGTTGATCGGCACAGTATCACTGCTGATTCATCGTGCACACCAACGGCGATCGGCAGCTGTTTCGCAAATTTTCTGACTACTAATGAGTAGCGTGATTTACGCCTGCTTATTTTAACACCGTTTTGCTTCCTTGCTGTTAGTTTCCCGGGTTTTTGCTCCCACTTAAGGTCTGCTTACTCTCTAATTACTAATGCCAGGATTTTTTGCCTGTCCACCTTCAGTTGCAATTTCGTATCAACTCTACCTAGTGTCTGCGCAGACGGAAAAACTGGTCCACCAGGGAACGAACCTGAACCCTCGGAAACAGGTGCCTAACCGTCATACAACCAGAGAAAAGCCCTAGTGAAGGCAAAAAGAAAGGGGAGAGTTGGAGGCATATTTCAAAAATCCCAATGTTCCTAGAAAAAAGGAGAGCAGCAAGACGCTTACACTCTTCAAAATCATTGAACTCAACACACCTGAACACCACGTTGCCACTAGCAGGACTGACTTTTTGCGAACTTCGTCCAAAACAAGCTCAGAGCAAAACGACAACCAAGCACTGGTCCGGCTAAAGCGGGCTCAAAAGTGGGACTGGTTGCGTCGTTCTGTAACGTTTCTAACCATGCGCAAGGGGATCAAGCGCACCCCACCAGGTAAAGTGTGAAGACTGCACAGCGCTCAACGTCCAAACAGCCTCCTAGCAGCACTTTATGCATGCGCAATACGCTGCCTAACCACCGCAGCTTCTGATTGAAGTTTCGATTGAAGTCCCAATGCACAACTGACTGATTGTCTCGTCAAGGATTCGCTGATATCAGTCTGCACGAGCTATAGTTCTGAGACAAAATTATCGAAGACCTGAAGATGTCTCAGTTATGCTGTTCGAAGAGACCACGTCTCAGCCGTAAAACGTAACAGCTCGTAATGCAGCCTGATACACAGGTCCCTAGGGATTTAGGAATTTGCCAGTTCAGTTCAAAGCTCGCAAACAGTGCATCGAAACGCAGCAGTTTCGGCTGCTACAGCCTCATTCACTGAGGATAAGGAGAATAAGGGGGGAAGCGATGTGTTCGAGGCGATGGTCCAATCTGTGCATTGACGACAAACAGAAGTTTTCTTATTATCCAGAATGCCATGAGGTGAGAGCTACACAGTGAAGGCGATAGCTTTCGTGCAAGACTGCCATGGCTGCGTGACGCAGCCATATCTGCCAGGGTCACTAACCACTGATTTGTATCGTCCTGCGGTCCCCATCCGGGAAGACGGAATTTACCAACGCGACTGAGTTCACGCTTCGTTGTCAGGTCATGGACTGTTAGACTCTGGGTCGTCTCCATGCGGTGTAAGATTGAGCCAAGAGGGCTCTACGAGGCAAACTGTCCTCTTGCATACGAAGCACGTGGCCCAACGTCACCTGTTGATTGTAACCAGCTGACTTATCGCGGGAGAATGAAACTCCCCAAAAACCACCTCAGCACATCAGCATTACTGACCAGACTCACACAATCATTCGGAGGCACCTACGGTGAAACACAGAGAGCCCTCTAAGGTCTTTCAAACGCAGCGGCCGTCTCTCATCCATAAAGTAAGACAGATTGGACCGCGGCATTGCACAATGTATCCTGGACAATCAACCTGATGTCACGCCGGGGGCTAGCAAACAGTGCGTTGGCCCTCCCAATTCGGGAGGTAACTTCGTCTTTGCTAGTCTGTCAGGACTTATTCGGCTGCCCAGATGGACGATGTTGTCTACCACATCGATCGACTCATCTGCAAACACGAGATTGGGGTTTCAACCCAGCCAATCTAGCAGTGGCACTTTACAGGTACAATATGTGTCCCGAACTGCGCGGCAGAAGTACTTACGTTATTTCCAAAGGTTATTACAAACGGTCTGATCTTAGGGAAGCAGTATCTTCGACATACACATTGTCCGTGATTATTTCGATCTCTGAGGTGTTATAGGCAGGTAAAGAAGACGATCTAAGCAGAGAATCGATCACGAAATTGAAGAGAAAGGGTGACAGAAGACAGCCTTGACTAACACTACTGGATGTGATGAACTCAGAAGTGCATTTGCCGTAGATACGAACGCGCCCAAGGGAGTCTTATAAAGCTTTTATGAGACAAGAGTTTAAGAGGGAGACTCTTCGTCGGTAGAGACTGCCACAGTTTCTGACGATCAAAGCCAAAAGCAAATCTGAGGTCGAGACAGATGATCAGTCCGGTCATCGGAAGGAGTAACGCGGTTCCAACGCTTGTCGTAAATTGAAGATACGATCAACGCGACCTTGGCCAAGACAAAACCCAGCTTGATTCTCGCGAATCTGACTCTCCCGATGTTGGATCAACCTGTGTAGGATAATGCCACAGAACACCTTGGAAGCTATAGCCACTAGGCTGATGCCCCGGTGGTCTTCGCAGTGTTCTTGTACCCTTTTTGAATGAGAATCACCATCGAGCAGCTGTGTTGGACTTTTTTCTTCAATTCGGACATTTTGGAGTAGGTTAGCCACGACGGAATCGCCCGCTTCTTTGGAGAGTGCCGGGTGCAAACTGTCTGGTCCAGGCGCTTTAATGTACCGGAGCAATGAGATTGCAAGTTGGACTCCTGTCGTCGATGACGGACTAATGTCGACATTTCACCAGCGGCCCAGAGGAGCTGTTCTTCAGTGTTCAGCTCCCGTGAATGAACTGAAGTCCCATGCTTTTCGGAGATAGTTTCACTAATACCCATCGTCTTCGGACTAGTTGACTAGATTATCTGGAAGGAACCTTCTCCTTTTCCCGGACTTTTGCAATTCACCAGCGCTCTTTATTATCCGGCATTTTAGGGATCTGCGCACGCCATCAGTTGTTTGTTTCTGGTATTGTTTTCCTGCCTTCAATCAAAGCTGTTGATTGTGACAATATACAGTGTTCAGTGGTGTGCCAGCGACCTCTAGCAGACGGTTTCAAAAGCTGTAATCATGACCTCCCACGTTCCTCCGGTCATCCAAATCCCCAGTGTGTCTGTCGAGTTCTGGGAGCTTCTCAGCGAACTCAAACAGATTAAGTTGGGCTACAGAGACGGTTTGCAGTTGGCGAACTGAATGCCTTTGCATCAACCGACCTGTTCTATGGAGAAAGCGAACAGATAAGTGTGCCTGTACAATGCCGTGGTCGGCACTGTACTTCAAACTGAACGAAAACCTTGTATCCAAACTCTACAAAAGTAGCTGATTGCCACGTGGTCCAAATGAGTTCACAGTTGATTTGCAGTGGGTGGCATTCAAGTCACTCGGTGTGAGCGCTTGTCCTGAAGGTTTGTACCGACTAGAAACAAATGATGTTCGATACATAATTGGAGAAGTCGCCCTCCAACATCTGAGCGGTGTGTCAGCTAAGAATCAACTGTCAAGATAAGCTTCTACAGGACTTGGTCGGTCTACCTCGGCACTCACACCACCTACCAGAATCACGATATTTATACTTCCGCCACACATAAGTAACTGTGATTAATCTCAATAGCTGTCTTTCTCTGCCTCAGATCTGCTGTCTGACGGTGTTGGCACACCAAATAAACACTGTTTAAGGAGTCGATAGGCATCGACCTTTTTTGAACCAGTCAACCTAACAGCGTAGACGATTGATTACTGGAATCCAGTGCAGTAAACCGCATTTAGCCCCGGGATTAGGCACAATCTATACATCTTAGATACCACGAGCGATTGCATCAGGATCATCAGACACTCAGAGTGGAGCGAAATAAATCTGGGTTCGTACGAGCAGTACGATCGAACTGGAGTATTGTAGGCGAGCTTTGGAGACGTAACACACACCGATCGAAAGGAAACAGGGTTTGGGCAACAGCTACCTGTTGCCCAGTTTGATATGGAGTACGTAGGCTGAAAGCAGCAAAGTGAATTTGAAAAGGGTTTGTTTTGATTAATTTCATTGGGCAGAAACTTAGATAAAAAAACCGTCCAGCTGTAACACCCTTTCGGTGCCTAGCTGCCATGCCACCCGAAGGAAGCACGAGGGCTGGGATACTGCCAGGTTGCCCAAGCCTAGACAGGGGAAGTCGAGAGGCAGAGGTCGGGTTCGAACCACGGACCTTTCGGTCAGTAAATTCGCGCTCTAAACTTAGATAAGGAGCAACAGCTAGGTGACTGGCAGCTAAATGACCCGGAAGAACATGGGTGAGAGATGTGTCGGGAGGAGTCAGCGAACTAAGACCTGTGAGGTCAGATGGTACTTCTTGGTTGCCCAGGCCGAACGCGGTTCAGTTGAGATACCTCACCTTGAGCCTTTGACTCAAAAGTCTGACGCACAATACAGTGGGAGAATTTAGGGTTTCGTTCGATGATCCTTCCCCTAGCCTCTGACTAAAAAGTCTGAACCGCAATGGGCCGGCTGTTAGGGTTTTCATGAGGGACCCACTTGGTAGCAGAATGCGGGCCTGGCCCGAGGACGCGCGCAGTAAGGCACTACCGTCACACTCGTGTGTCTGTGCGTAAAAGGTACCCTTTGAGCAGCACCAGACACTTGGGTCGGTAACCACAGCGATCGGAGTGTGCGGTGTTTAGAGCTGACCATTTCTAACCCGTCCTTCCTCGGGGGAAGGGAGTATCGCTTCTCCCATGAATGTGGACATGCTGGTCGCTTGGGGGGAAACATTTTACCGCCTTCACACTCCTATCGCAGAGAACAGTACGACTTTGCCTCCAGACCGCCTCGTAGAACGATTACTCGTAGTACGGAGTCTCGCTGGTCCTGGTCTGACTGCGCCTCTTTCGCCTTCTTGGCATGGCTGTACCTTGTAGAACGAAGTCTAAGCCAATGTAGCCGCGGGGCAGCGTCATTGCAGCACATATGCCCGACCACCACAAGGTGACATCCTTAGGTCGAAATAGTACATGAGCTGAAAACAGAGTGAAAATTACTAGTGATATAAGAAAAGTATGGTTTGATTTGGTGTCTGACAATTCGTCAGACTGAATTGTGCTCGGCCGGAACAGTTGTCTCAGATTCAAGCAGTGCCACGGTTCTGTCTGACATGCAGTACTTCAGTAGACCTGGTGGCGCCTTGCTACAGGTAAAACTCCCGGTATTGTGTAAGAATGTGTCAATCTCGTTCCAGTACGAATGGACATCCGACAAAGAGGAATCTGCTGGCCTCTCACATGATACGCGAGTTGGCCACCCCTAACGCGGCCCCGGAAAGCGGACAAACGGCTCCAGATGAGCGCACGATCAGAATCCGCACAAAGCGTTAAAACGCGCGAGTCAGTTGTTTATCCACGCCATCAGTAACTGATCGTGATATGATCCTTTTGGGTCCGTCGCTGTGACGCTGTTGGAGGGTACCATGGGGTCAGACGGTTTCATTTGTTTCAATCTGTGGCCAGCACACAGCTGAAGCAGCCTTTCACCGACATCATATCGAGTTCAATCCAAGTTGACCATTCAATGGGGTATCAGATGCGTTAAGTCTGGTGTGAGTCATCGGCACCGGGAAAGGTCCCCAAAGAAAACCATACATCCCCCCACTGCCTCGTGGGTCAGACTTTTGACTCAAATTTTAAAGGAGGGGTAGCTCAACCAAACCCCTTTTCTCGTCCTGGGCAACCGGGAAGTACCATTTGTTCGCACAGTTCCTTGTCCACCGATGCCCACGAAACTCCTTTCCATCACTCAAACAAACGTTGTTGGGTCATGCGATTGTCAGTCACCTGACCAATGTGCTTTATGCACTCCATTGCCTATTGATAATAGACAAAATAACACCTTACAAAATTGACGAAATCGTTTCTATATAGGAGCTTTTAAACTGCGTAATCTATGCCAAACTGGCAAAAAGGCAATACTAGCTTAAACTTTATACTCCCTTAAAATTGATGTATGCCGTGTCTCGGAAACACGCATACAACTCTCAAGCATTCCAGAATGTCAGGGACGAGCTGTTCTTTCACATTTCTCCCTCCGCGAGAGGGCCACGGTCAGAGAGCGAATTTACTGACAGGAAGGTCCGTGATTCGAACCCGACATCTACCTCTCGACTTCCCCTGTCTAGGCTTGGGCAACTAACCCGCGTGCTTCCTTCTGGTGACATGGCGGGTAGGCACCGAAAGGGTGTTGCAGCTAGACGATTTTTTCCCCGCGAGTCCGGTGGTCCATGACCGGTGACTTGTGCAAGGGATGTCGCGGTAGTTGCACTCAGCCCCAAAGCTGAACGTGCTTTGGCGGATTTAATCCCAGTGAATAGTCGTCATTCCCCCGTTCGGTTATCCAAAGGGGGCGAGATGGCTCAAGTGGTTAGAGCGCGAATTTACTGACCGGAAGGTTCGTGGTTCGAACCCCACCTCTGCCTCTCGACTTCCCCTGTCTAGTCTTGGGCAACCTGACACTATCCCAGCCCTCGTGCTTCCCTCGGGTGGCATGGCAGCTAGGCACCGAAAGGGTGTTACAGCTGAACAGTTAGTTAGTTGGTTATCCAACTCAATCGAGCTCAATTCTTCTCGCCACCAAAGACGGTGTCTATTAGTAGTGTCGCCGTAGGCACCAACGGACTGCACTTCTGACGCTGAGAAGGTTGCTTTCTCTCGAGCATTAACCGGGCTCATTAGTCGAGCACTGATGTTGCGATGCTTGCGGGCGATATGAATGCCCAAGTCGGTCGTTTGAGCTCCTTAGAATCACATTCGGGCGGTCGACTTTGAGTCGGTGCTAGTCGCACAGACAACAGAGAGAAACTCCTCCAATTGTATACTGAACATTAACTGTTTCTGGCCAGTACGAACTCTCAACATGGACGTTCGCATCGCGTAACCTGATGGCCACCAAATGCAAGTCAGCCGTGGACCCAGTTGGATCACGTAGCCAACAGCCAGCGGTGGAGTTACAATTCGAAACTGCCGTTCCCCCTGGAGCACGCAACTTAATTCCGATCACGCCATGGTGCGTACACGCCTGACAGTTCATTTTTCTGAGGCCCTCGCAGGTCAGCAAGAAGCATGCCAATCCACCATCTTCGAAAATCTACCACAGCTCAACAGTATCGATCTGAGCTAGCCCAACAACTCTCCACAACAAACCATGTATTGGTAGTGAGCATGTGGATGAAGCGTGTCAAAATGTGAAAGGAGCTATGTTAGTGGCGTTCAGTGCTGTCTTTCCGACTTCTCCGATTCGACCACAAGACTACTGGATGTCGTCGAGATCGCTATCCATGATTGATGCCAGGATATCCACACAAGCGGACAACGAGTACGACGGCGCGTGCAAATCCTTCAAACGCCAAATAGTGAAGAGCCTAAGGAAAGACCGAGAGCTCTGGTGGACATCGAAAGCTCAGGAGATGGAGGCTTTTGCTGCGGGAAGCAGCCGTGCCCTATATCAACTGATACGATCGACTGGTCCCCAGAAAGCAACGGTCAGCGAAACGATAAGTGAAAAAGATGGCTCGTTAATTCACTCGCGAAAACGTCTACCGGAAAGGTGGGCCGAACCCTTCGAAGGACAGTTTAGCTGGCCTTATGCAACACAGTCTCCAGGGATAGTGCATACGGGTGGATGGAATGTAAACCTTGACCGCCAATCACAAGATTAAAGTGCGACATATCCGTACTGAAATGTGAGAAGACACGAGGACCGGTCGGATGTATTCAGCCTTTTCAAAGAAGGCGGAGAACCCCAGGAGACCTAGCTAACAAAGCTCACTAGTGCGACATGGAATGAAGGAAGAGCATCTGCAGAATGGGGCATATCGACAGTTATTCCTATCTTTAAAAAAGGTACGTGGACGCTGTTTAGAAACAACCGTGGTACCAGCCTAGCAGCTGTGGCGTCGAAAGGATTTTCTGGTATTATCCGGCGTTATCTGGTATTATCCGTCCTCCAAAAGGATACACCGATCATATTTTCACCCTCTGACAGATTCTGGAACGGCAACACTACTTCCAGTGACCAACAATAGTTGTCTTCCTTCACTTGAAAGCTGCCTTTGGCGTAGGCGTCACATCAGCCTATCCGTCAAGGGTCGAGTTTACAATGCTGCAGTGCGATCCATATTGCTATACGGGTCAGAAATCTGGCAGCTGCGTACCGAGGACGCTAAAAGACCTTCAGTGTTTGACCATCGGTGGCTTTGGAGCATTGTCCGAGTCTGGTGGGAATACCTGAGCAGCAATGCTGAAATGCGTCGAATGGTATTCGGAAGAAATAACTCGCCCATGGTAGACAATCCTATCACACTCCATAGGTTGTGTTGGCTTGGTCACGTGTTCCGTATAGCATCTGACCGACTTTCTCAAAAGGCTCCTTTTTCACAGCCACGCGAAGGTTCGAAACGACCCAGGGGAGGTCAAAGAATGGCTTGGCAGCATTGTGTGAAAGCCATTACCAGAAAACTAAGCTGCGTTGGTCACTGCGGTCTCCTTGGATGGGGACACACCAATGATTAGAGACACTGTCTGACATGCCCAGTCGCGTCCTCGTGCATCCAAGCTATTGCCTTCAATGCAAAGCTCCCACACAACCTCCCCCAATGAATAGTCCACTGTCACATCTGTACTTACGCGTCAATTATATCAGCTACCGCCTCCAACGTATACCCCCCCCCCTAAATCATCGGTGAATGAAACTATAAGAGCTATAACCACTGTAGGATAAGTACTCAGTTTTTACAGATGACACTAACGATGAAATAAAAAGGTCGCCCAGCTGTACACCCTTTCGGTGCCTAGCTGCCATGCCACCAGAAGGAAGCACAAGGGCCGGGATACTGCCAGGTCGCCCAAGCCTAGACAGTCGAGAGGCAGTGGTCGGGTTCGAACCACGGACCGTCCGGACAGTAAATTCGCGCTTTAACCACTTGAGCCATCTCGCACACAATTGATGATGAGTGTGATGGGAGAGTTAGATCAGAGAATCAAGCGAGTCTAGTGTGAGAAGAGTAGCCTGTTATCCTGTTTGTTGCGGAGCGCGAGCACTAAAGGTGGTCAGACAGACAGGGCCTCAATGCTCAAAGATTGATTCCGAGATACCTGAGGCTGTCAGCGCCGGCTGACCCGCAGACGTTGCAGCCAAGGCCGATTGCAGATGAGTGGGACTGCCAGTCCTAAGTGATGGGCCTGTCACAAAAGTATTATTAACCAGGCGAGATGGCTCAAGTGGTTAGAGCGCGAATTTACTGACCGGAAGGTCCGTGGTTCGAACCCCACCTCTGCCTCTCGACTTCCCCTGTCTAGGCTTGGGCAACCTGGCAGTATCTCAGCCCTCGTGCTTCCTTCGGGCGGCATGGCAGCTAGGCACCGGAAGGGTGTTACAGCTGAACGATTAACCAGGCGGGCCGAGGGAGAAAAGTTGTCAAAAAGAAAGAGAGGCATCAACATTAGCATGTGTTCACTCACCCGCACCACTGTATGCGGTAAGCAGTTACCCGGTGGGTCGTCTAGCTGTAGTCGCCTTCCGGTGCCTAGCTGCCATGCTACTTGAAGGAAGCACGAGGGCTGAGATACTGTCAGGCTGCCCAAGCCTAGACAGGGGAAATCGAGAGGCAGAAGTCGGGTTCGAACCACGGATCTTTCGGTCAGTAAATTCGCGCTCTAACCACTTGAGCCATCTCGCCTCTTACCCGGTGGGTGACAAGTGACGGCCGATGTGGCATGACAGTATCTTTAGTTGTGATGGCCATGGTTGTACGTGAGCAGAGGTACTGTCGACGCGCCCAAAACCTAAACAGTAGGACGAGTAGGGTCCTCAACAACGGCCATTGTCTGAAGTGCCTAACCACGCATGTTTCAAACTTCAACATGGAGCACCAAGAAACCACCGACCAACCTGACATAGGATACTGCGAGAGTCGCACGACAACTCCAAGAATAACCTAGTGGATCTCAAGGGCACTCAAGCCGTCGCGCCAGGACAATGTTCTCTTCGTGATAGGCAAGATGGCTCAAGTGGTTAGAGCGCGAATTTACTGGCCGGAAGGTCCGTGGTTCGAACCCCATTTCTGCCTCCCGACCAACCTGGCAGTATCTCAGCCCTCGTGCTTCCTTCGGGAGGCATGGCAGCCAGGCACCGGGTGTTACAGCTGAACGATTTTTTTAAAGCCGTAAGCATTCACAGGAGTTCGACCTCGTAAATGACAATTTAGAATGGACACCCATGTTTCCAGGCCTTCTGTGGTTGGGTTGTCAGACTGCACACGACACAATGGCACCACCGGTGGCGTGTTTACTGGGGTATTGCCAGGAGCTGAAGGGTCCGTGTCAGTGCATTCGAGGGAAAGGAAAGTTGTCTGGATCGACTAAAATCACCCTAGACCCATTACTAATCAAGGCTGGACGACCCGTATTAGGGGAAACCGAAGTTCAAATATGCCGCCCGCTGTACCAAATAAGAATCCCCAGCATAGTGTTTTTTTGCATCAATTGATGAGTTCGGGTTTTCTCCTAATCTTTCTACTTCACAATGAAACAGCGGAAACAGTGTCTAATGAACTGGTTGACTAGCACATAGAGATCTGCGAAAATACCAGCACGCGGCATGCATGCGGGGTTCGAAACCGCTGTACGGTGATAGAATTTCAGTGGTTTCGCATTGAGCCAAACCGTCCGCTAACACTTACACATTGGTGGAACTTATTTCATCCTCATATATTTAGTGTTGAGCCCAACGTTATACTACGACGATAATTGAGACACCATCGGGATCGACGGATACCAACATTCAAAAACAAACAGCCACACGTCTCTTAAATAAATGTCACTGATTTACCACCGCTACTTAATTTTCGAAAATGGAATTAAACGGCACCAAACCGCCGAATGGTCGCAAACTCACTCATCTTTCAGACCCAACAACAAATGGGCGTCGGGAGTTAAAGTGACTGCTGTTAGCACGATTTTAGAACAGTTAAACAAACATGTAGGCACCGGCTCCGCCGACTTCACTACAAGCCAGCTCCCAGAGAGATGGATCCGACCTTCCTGATATTAAGGTTATATATGCCATATATGCCAGGTATAGAGGCAGCTGGCTCTCTACTATTAGTCACGGATTCACGAATTGATACACAGGATAGAGGCCTTCGCCAAAGTTTCCCGCGTCAGTTTTGTTCTTGTCGTTCAGCGGCTGCCGTTCACCTGAAACGCTCAAGCGAAATAAGGGTGTAGCGCTGCTCTTTGAGTTCTCAGCGCGGGGCAGTGGGCTTACCAGCGCAAGGACTCGCATAAAAAAGCACTTAATAGAGCTTTGAACTGGGCTCTAGAAGGAGTGTGGACAACAGTCGGAGAAAGGTTATTCCACACAGCGACTGCCCGAAATGAGAAAAATTTTGCCCAATGAAAGTGTAAAGTGCTCTCAGCTTGAAAATCTTCTTATGTGACCCAGCAAATTTCTGGCTGTTGAGGCAAATTAAGCGCTTCCAACGTCGTCCATACCTGGCATATGTTAAAGAAATCCAGTATATTAGAAAATCCTCCGGTGGAAGGTTTTGCGTACCTTAAGCAACGCCTGCAAACTCACCGGGTCCCCACCTCATCGATTTGGCTTTTTTACGGGTCCCACGGGCCCATTGAAGCATTTAGAAAAATAATCTCGTGACAGTAAATCCGTAGATGGGTGCATAAATAATTTGCAGGATTACCACCACGTAGGTCATAATGTATTTTGGCGCCGATAAGTTTAAGTGGACAGCCCGGTTGCCACGGTGTTGAACAGCACCAGCCAACTTCCGGCACTCATTCACGCTTTTCGCTGCTCATTACGTCATTTTTATGTCCTCAAATGATGCCATGAGTTTCCAGACAAACCTCCGCTTTAGCAAACACGGATAGCTACCCATGGTTTCATAGCACAGAGGTACATCCCTCGATAACATGAATATGGTAACTGAGTGTTACCTGTTCTGTTCCAGTACTTCGAACTCTCGAATAGTGGCAATAATCGCAGATTATTTCTATCTGGACGCGGCAAATTTGCTTACTTACGACTGCATATGTTTTCCGCCCTATCGGCGGAGTTTCGTAATCAGGTAGTTATGACCAATCACGTTCGTTCTAGAACGCTACAAGATATTCTTAATTAAATTAAACACTAACCAGACTTGTATTTCAACACGCTCAATCTTTTTACTTTAAGTGCCCAGCCTGCGCAATCCGGTCTTCGGAGAAGAGCCCACGTACGTGATATCCTGGTTGCAATGACGCTTATGGCAACAGACCGTACAACTGACAGACGGTTGCATTGTAGAGGCAAACGGAAAGCATAGGCATATGCGTTCACGAAGAAGTTTTCTCTTCGATCTGAAAACAGAAGACATCAAAAACTTCGCACCGAAAATGGAGCATCATCACCAGATCCCCGTTCTGCAATTTGGTAACAGCCTGCCGCACCACGTTGAGGAGGATAAAGATGATAACTTACTGAGCACTTGGGAAGTGCATCGTTTTCCTTTTAAAATCTACAAAAGGAAAACTGGTCTTGGTACTGCCCTCGGATGGAGAGCCTGTTGAACTGGCCACACACAGCATAAAAGGATTGCCCCTGAATTAAAAACGTGTCGATTTAGTGGTTCAGCCAAACCACTGGTGCCACCTAGGGTGCGGACCTACTTTTGGGCATGTATAGCCTAAATAATCGGACGTCTAGCGGTCGTTGAGAAAAGCAAAGTGTTCCTGAGTTGAGCTCTTGCTGCCAGTAGATTAGACGTCAAAATAGGCCACGTCCTACGATGCAACATCCGCGTTGACATAAACATTAGTATTTCATTATCCATAGCAGTTATCTTTCAGTATTCTAGCCCTAGGGGTTTAGAACACATTAAGAATGCAAAACAAAACTGCGGCACCTGACCTACGGCCGTCGTTCTGTTCAGTTTGAACCCGTTTTTATTCACAACAGCCGTTAGGACAACACGCACGGTAGGCTCAAATGAAGAAAATGCCCCGCTTTCAGAGCGTAGTAAAGCTTCGGTTTGCTGTTGAATAAGAAGTAAATTGGACATCCGATGACCTTACTGCGGTGTGCAACTTCTACGTGGCGCAAGTGGTAGCTGCATCTGTTACACTGGTAAGCTTAGTCCGCCAGGATCCCACCATTACACTTGGGGAACACAAGTCACAGGCAGCCACACGTAAATGATAACACTCCTTGCAGAATCAGACGCGGCCATAGGCCCACGGGGTACCACAAATCCAGAGTACGTCCTAAATAACACGCAGGATGGCTTAAGATGCGTAAATTATCACGCATTACACACACCTCATTAACACCCCCATTAACTCAGTTTAGGGTTTAAAACATCGCGTCAGACGGAAAACAGCATTCCCTTGATTGTCACTTAGGCGTCTACTCACAACACACACAAGCTGATCGGAGATTATTTACGTTGTATGCTGAGGCTTCCGACAACCAGGCACCTATCTCAATAAGTTACACGTCAGAATGAACACCAACTAAAATCTGTTTACCTGTGGACGAGTCGTAGGGCAAACCTGCACAGCTGTTGACGAAAACTCCATCCACTTTGCTTTTTACGTACATGCATCTGTACATTGTAAACGCGTACCCGATAGGGTTCGGACTAATTCCTCAAGTTTTTCAACATACTTCGCACCACATTATATGGCGATAAGCATAACTCATCCTTGTCTGATGCTGCACGTCACTCATCTTGGGCTAAAAGTCAGCCATCGAACAACATTCGTGCGGTATCTGGTGGGTGAAACGACATGTTCAGTCCAAGCGCTCTGTTGAAAGATTTTGGTCGGCACCGCTGCAAAAAAATCCACTTGATCCGACGCGCTCGAGCCATATCCAGGAGGCCTTTGGAGCGTTGAAACCACTTACCAGCAATAATAACAATAATGTTTATTCCCAACTTGTGGGTGGCATGCCGTCAGACATGGTCATGAGGTTACAGTCAGAATAGAGGCATGACTGGCAGGGACTGTGGGTACAGGGGATCTTGGGAAAAGGGGCAGCGTCCTAGGCGGTGAGCTTAATCCGATGTAGACTTGGTCACCACTGAACCGGCACGAGCAGGGAAGCGCAGTTACTATGCTCTTCTTTAGAGAGAACATCGAGCAACATCAGGTCGTTAGGATTTGAAGGTGATATGGCAACTGGAGGAGAGGTGCTCAAAGTTTTGCATGATTAATTGGTCCTCTTCCGGAGAACTCGGAAGGCAGTGGTGGACCGCACCGAGAAGAGGAGAAATGGACCCACGTAGCTGGGGTTGAATTCGCAGCGCATCGTCTATCGAGATCTCCACGTCAGAGACATCTGCTGCCCTGCGCCGCGGGCTTGTGACTTCAACTACCTGCAGATGTAACGGTGCTACACTCTATGCCAGGTTATTCACGTGGACTCACGCTCAATAGGTTCAGCAAGTATTTTGGCTAGTAGGAATCCAAAGGCTCCTGGGTCCCGGTTGGAAGCAGAAGGTTTAGCGGGATTAATATTGTGAGAAATTAGTTCATTGCTCGTCTACTGTGATCGGAAAAGTTTTGCAAATCGGCTATTGCCAACAGCTCACGCAACCAGGGGTACCAATTTCCCTGAGAGCTTCAGTGGTCCAGAAGATATTTCCCACCACAACTAACTTGCGTTGTGTAGAAACGTACATACTAAATTTTATTCTTCGACGTAAAATAGATATTAAAACCTGCACACGTGCATTAGCGCGGTTGGACATCCTGTATTACTTGATTAGTCCCTTTCATCTCAAGCGTGAGCAGGCCCTGAATTGTGTTCCTGGCACGCACCGGGCCGTAATATCTCCCTATCTACTTCAGTGAGGTTTCGTTTTGTAGTTGGTACAGGTGCTGCATTCGCATGGTATATGCATTTTCCCACAAAACGTTCACTTTTGCAACCAAGCTGCTCACCATGCTATGTGTACTGTTGCGTACCCAGCAAGTGTAGTGTTCAGTTCACGACATTTTCCTGCCGATCGCTAGCCTCCCGCAAAATCCTATAGAACGTATTTGTTTATAGATTATTTTCTGGAACAAGAATGCCACTTTTTCCTGTAGCTCAAGAGCTGTAACGCAATAACTTCATATTTTTACTCAATGACTTTTCCAACCGATCTAGTGTGTTTGCGGAATTTTCAACTCAATCCAGCTATTTCCGCCACCGTAGAGTTTGTTGGTTTGAGACTTTTTAGAAGACAACTTGACAAGAATGCGCTCACGTTCCCCACCATATGTGACAGCCAATCCCCATTCTTATTCCCCTTCACCCGATGAACTGAATCCATGTTGTTTTAATGAACTATTTTTATAACTTTTACGGATTTTGGTCGGACATTGTTTTTTGGTGGTCACTCGCCGTCGATATCTGTTTCGTTGTGACGATATCGGGTTTGTGGCGAGGTGTACTACGATTTATCCTCAGGCTGGTGGTTGTACCGTCTTATTTTGTAACTCTTACGGTATCTGCAGAGGAGAATCTGTTGAGGTTTGTTGAAACTGTGTACATTATTATCTTGTAATAGTACCGTGATTCCAGAAATCGGATTTCTTGGTCCTTTTTTGCGGATTGGCACGCGTATAATAATAATAATGTTTATTCCCAAATTTTGGGTGACATACCGTCTGGCATGATCATACGTTTACAGTCAGAATGAAGCATGACTGGGGGATTTGCGGGTAATGCGGATTGCGCGAAAAGAGGACAATGTCATAAACAGTGGGAAATATCCGATGAAATAATAATAGGTTGCTTTCCCAACTTGTAGGGAACAATGGTCATGAGGTCCGACTAGTTCAAAGACATGAACATGGCATGAACTAAAACTGAAAACCATTGCTGGCCATGAGTGACCTTGGGCGCTTGGGCAAATGGCTGGAGTCACAACGAGCAAAAGTGGAGATGGAGGTAGAATAATTCGAATAGGGAGCACATGGCGAGTTTTGTCTCAAAAATGTGGCTTAATCTGAAATTAAGCAAACTCACTGTTGTAGGGAAGTCAGTTGCAGCAGATAGGTTGGATGGGGACGTGGTGTTAATGCATAGGGCGAACCAAACATCGTATACGGATTTGAACTTGTGGAAGAGGCAAGCCGAAATTGTGGCAGAAAATCAGGCTAGCCAAATTTGGGCGAAAATTCATCGGGTACGAAAGAACTCGTCCCAGAGACGGGGCCGGATGAAAAATTTGCTCGAAGTTGCGACTACAGGCTCGATTGGGCGAGGGGTTGCGGTCGAGATTTTGAAGAGAATAGTTGCGGGAGTGCCATCACACTGGGTATGACAGTGCCATGCCATCATTGCACTGACATGCTTCGGTTTATGGACAGCCCCGTAACGGTCGTCAAGGGTGCCGCGATCGGAGAAGGGATACGCAGTTCTGTGGCAGCTGGATCTGGGTGAGACGGGGATTGACACAGAGAGTCAGACGGATGCAGGGTCACAGATAATTTCCCTTTCGTTGGAGGACCGTGTGAGTGTAGACCGGGGACCAGCCAGTTTGAATGAATAACAGTCCTACGGGGCGTTTGGGCAACTGCAGTAGAAGTTTGAAGCTTGGGAAGAGGGGCAACGAGGAAGAAGTAGAATGAAAGCAGTAGCATGTTGCGAGTGTCAGGAGGCATATGATACAACGGTGTCAACAGAAAAAAATCTAAAAGGGGATGACAGCAAACTAAATGGACCCAGGAAAGGTGGATACGTTTGCTGATCTAGAAACCAAGTACTAGTTGGGCCAGAGTAGGTGCATAGTTTTAGGATAGTAAGAACTTTGTCGTCGAGGTAGCTAGCAGGGAGGCTAGACGTTGGACTAGTTGGAACGGGCGGCAGTTTTTAGCTTACCAAAGAATCATGACATAGGGTCTCCGTTGTGCAAAGAAAGGGGTTAATGTGAGCAGTGACAGTAGACAAGTAAAAAGCGGATAGGCAACAGGCTCCCAGAAAATGGATAAGAACCGTAGCTTAACTGAGATCTACTGCGTCAACCTAACAGGAGATTAGGACTAAGGATCACCAGTCGCCGAGTCACTGCTGTCAACTCCAGAAAACGAATGGTGCATAGCAAAAAGAACAGCCATTAAATGCTAGCTGTGACTGGTTGTAATCAGGAAATAATAATTTATTTGCATTTTGTGCATATGATCGTTATAGATGACAAGAGGATAGAACGTGTGTGCTATGTTTGGATGGTGAAGTGAGCTTGGGATGGTGTGATCCAACTAAGACGAAGGTGGCAACTCCTTGCACGTCGACATTAGCCGTGAGCCTCACACAGTACCCTCAGGCTACCCCATATATATATATATATATATAAAGACAAACGAAAAGACACCTGTCATTCGCTTGTATTTCTTGGTGTTGCGAGACAAATGACAACCTGGACAAGTCCAATCCAGCTACAGACAAACGGCAACGGTGCTCTTTTTTTGGTTTTCCTGAATTAAAGGCCAGGCTCAGAACCACCGGCGATGGGCGATACACCCGTGCTGCTGGAGGGGTGGCGAGTATACGAACGCACCATGGTGCAACGTAACAGGGCGACCCTCCCTGCAGGACGTACCCGTCCACCACACGAGGTTTTCATCCCTCGTGCATGCTACCAGATCTGCAGGGTGACAAGTCACCAAGCAGTCATAATTGCGGCTTGTGCATTAAAAAAAACTCCAGCTACCAGATATTTTATCCGGTCGGGGGAAAGCCAGGCCAGTAATACAGCTCAGTCATTTCGGACAAGCAAACGGCAAACAGCTGCTGGAAGAGGCAAGTCGCGGAGGCAAATGAAACGTCAACTACGTTTTGGGCTATGGGAGTAGAATGGAGATGTTCAGAGCCTGTGTACTATGGCTAAACGAAGACGAAGCATTGGTGTGAGCCGCCTTGTCAAGTAGAGCGCACCAGTGTTGAGTGTATGTGTGTGTGAATGAGTGGGCTGTGGGGCCAAACCAGTATTTCGTTTATGGCGCATCTCCAGACCCACCATTTGATATGCATGCGCTGCGCGTGTTCAGGGGATGCAGAATCGTTCAGAACAGCGAGGAACTAAGGCTTCGGTTTGACTTAGGTTAGTTAAATCCAGTCAAAGCAAGCCACCAGACATTAAATAGAGCTGACAGAGTTACTCAGGGATGGGACCAGGCTTGAAGAACTAGGAATAAGTTGGCTGGATACAAAAGCTCAAGGCCGGAGGAAGGAAATACAACCAGGTCAGTGGAAACGGGCTTAACGACAATTAAGATGGCAGGCGCTAGACATTCTCTGCAAATCAACTACGCTTCAGACAGCGAAAGGAGTTGTGGTCGCAGGAAGTGAACGTTTGCATAAGAGATAGATAAAGTGGTAAGTTATAGACAAGAACACTTGGGAGGGTGACTGTCGCGCTTGTGGGTTAATGCTAAAGGGTTCATTCTGGTGAGTATAAATGCTAGGACCTAGTAACAGGACAGTCGGGGTGAGTGCGCAGATTAGAAGGGCTCAGGGCCTATTTCAAAAGCTCGAAAGGCAGATAGCCGTAACAACGTTCGCTAGCGATATCATAGCAAACATGCAATTTTGGCCTTTTTAGAAGGTAAAAGCTTACTTGTGCTTATACACAACAGGCCCCTTGCTTGTTACTGACATTTACGGCGTTAAATGTTCTATCTGCTCCCTTTTTTAGATAGCAATCGCCTTGCGAAAGAGCGAAGCACCAATAAGTTTTCGCTAATAATTAGCCCTCTGTAATGTTTTAGCACCCAATATGCGGTAAGCTTTGTTTGCATACAAAAAATTGATTCTGATTACTTCCTAATAACATCTGTTCACCATGGAGTTTAAGAAAAGTTGCCAGGAAATAGGAAATAATTGCGGATCAACTACACGTCCACGTCCATTGCCGCCATGATATCTTGGTTGGAAATAAAAGTTACTCCAAACGAACTTAGCGAGTGACCCTCGATTGCAAACCTATAGGATCATGCTCCCAAACGTCCTCTTCCATTGCTTGGTAGCCTTTTTAGAAGTCATGATACGGGTTTAGTTGATGTAATACCCGTTGTCAACCGGTTGCAGGGCTGGTCGATCCTTAGTTTATACGAATGTTAATGCCTAATTTGGTCAAATATTTTTGCCATATACTAACACTTGGACTTGTTTTGACGGTCTCAGGGAATTATGAAGTTTGGTGCTAATCAAGCAAGCCGGTGCAGTGGAGTTTTGTCATAGGTAGACTTTGTAAAGCACTTTGTAAAGCACAGTGTTCTCTGTCAATTCAGACCATGTTTCATTTGTTCCATTAAATTCCGAGAAACAAGGTTTAGGTTCAAACTATCGTCCCATAAGGGCTCGCCTTATCCTGCTTTTGCTGGTTGTGGTTTTTGAAGGTGACGTCCATCTTGTTGTCTTAATGTGAGGAGGGATATAAAGCGATAATTGGACACAAAATGCTTTACCCTTTTGCACTGTCCTCGATAAACTTGCGGGTCAGCAGAAATTTATTTACTTTAATGGCTTTGCATGATTGTGTAAAATGGTATGTTGATTTGCAAAGGAGCGGTTCCTGCAGATTTCGTGTGCGTCTGCGGGTAATGAGGAATTCGGGATTCAAATGTGTCACTTTCGTCGGGCCTATGGATGAATAATACTCTGGATTCGTAAGTTAAAACACTTCATTCGGAAAGTGATCCCGCAATGCAAGTGGCTGATTTTTCATAATGATATACTTCAGATCTAAGTGTGTAATAGGTATGCCAAATGAGGGAGGATTGGACCACCCGTAATTCTGGACGACAGGAAATATTAGCTGGTGATATGCATATACCTAATGCTTCGTCTCGAATAGAGGAAGCGCCAACACCTGGGATGAAATTACCAAACCCGGAACTTCGGCAACCCATAGATTGCAATTACCATTTGGGCCATTATAATTAAAAATATTCTGGTTCTAACTTCCTAGGGACGGGGGGCGCCATATGGTAGACATACTACATGGATTTTGCAAAACCATTTAGAGAGTTGACACGATTTTCATCTAGTCTTC